>RJWJ010025155.1:0-24089 GCA_004363605.1 Indri indri
ATGCCTACTCCCTGATGTGTACACTGTAAGCAGTATTTCCATAATTATTACCTCTTGATATAACCTAAGCATTAACAGTTATTAGTATAAAATATCTAGCTCCTAAGTCAACTGATTTGTCTCACTAAATCCCCTACATTTATTAAAAATAAAGATGCATTAGTTACTCCAATAAAACATTAAAACTCTTCTAAAATATTTAGCTCTTGTAGTACAGATCCTGTCTGGAAGCCCTAAAAATATCCTATTATGGCTGAAATACTGAGCCAAAACCTAGCTACTGTTGAAAATGACAAAAATGCCCATTTTGTTTTAAATAAATTATAAATGACTCCAATATACAGATAATGTGAACTTGAAAATGGAAAATATTTCTGAGTCTAGAAAGGTTTTTTTTTTTTTTTGAAGTAAACGACAGGATTAAACATTACTTTTCTGCATATGTGGTGTGACATTTTTATTTTGTTTCAAGATACTTCACTTTTTGTGTGACTCTGGAGTTTGTAAACGTGCCATAATTTTGGTGATTATATAATGATAATTTTACGGTTCTAGCTTAGTATAAAGGGGACTAGACAGAGCAGCAAAATTGATTTCTTTTTTACCTTTGTGGAAAGAGACAAAGGGAAATTGAATGCAAAATTTGCATTAACACCATATTAGAATTATATAACTCAACAATTTGTTACACATGAAGTGAAAAACAGGAGTAGCCAAGTGTTAGTTATTGTGCTGTGATATTCAGCCAATGGGTTAAGTTCAAAAAACCCTTTGTTTAACTCATGCCTTGTTTTGTTACCCATGGTGTGACAAATGCATATGACCTGACACTATCTCTTGTTGTCTCCTCTTGCCAAAGGTACTCAGAGGCAGGACTGTCCCTAGGCAAAAACATAAAGTAGGTGAATCTTGTATTCATTCCCTACTCTTTTGCAATGACAATCTCACCTTAGATTCTCTCCACCTCCCTGTCTCCAGGTACCTACTCTAGTTGCTCATTGCTCTGGATTTACCCTTTGTTTTTCAGAGGGCTCATGCTGTCTTCCGTCACCCAATCCCTCTTCGATTGTGTTATTTTCCTGCTCAAAAATGTTCAGTGGCTCCCCAGGAGCTGGGCAATTAAGATCCTCTCTCCCTACCTTTTCATTTTTGTTTCCCACTCTCCCTTCCACACAGTATACTGCAAGTAGATCACTCGCCTTGCCATTTTTATTTACACACTTCTTTCCATGCTATTCCTTTTGCTCGAGCTGGCCTTCATCTCTCATCTCCATCTGCAGACATCCTGCTCATCATTCAAGGCTCTGCTCAGCTATGCCTTCTCTACATACCTTCTCTGATCACCCCCAGCCCCTGTCCTCTACATCTCATCCATACCAGTCATATGGCACTTGACACATCTTGCTTTGTATTATAATATTTATGTATGTGTCTTGTCTCCAGGCACTGTGCTGGGCACTTTACAAACATAATCTTTTTTAAATTTCACAACACAATCCGATGAGGTAGGTATTATTATACCATTTAACAGCTGAGGAAACTGATGCTCAAATAGGTTAAATAATTTGCCCAAAGTCACACTGCTAGAAAGTAACAAAGCGAGGACTTAAACCCAGGCCTGACTCCAAAACATAAATGCTTTCCACCGTACCATATTGACATCTACTCAGTTCTTTTCCATCTTCTGAAAGATAGCATGAGGGTTTAAGTGGGAGAAAAAATTAAATTTAGGTTTTCTCTTTCTTTCTTTCTTTCTTTCTTTCTTTCTTTCTTTCTTTCTTTCGAGAGTCTCATTCTGTTGCCTGGGCTAGAATGCCGTGGCCTCAGCTTACCTCACAGCAACCTCGAACTCCTGGACTCAAACGATCTTCCTGCCTCGGTCTTACAAGTAGCTGGGACTACAGGTGCATGCCACCACAACTGGCTAATTTTTTCTATTTTTAGTAGAGATAGGGTCTCGCTCTTGCTCAGGCTGGTCTTGCACTCCTGACCTCAAGCGATTCTCCCCCCTCAGCCTCCCAGAGTGCTAGGATTACAGGAGTGAGCCACTGCACCCAGCCAATTTAGGTTTCCTGATTAACAAATATGTACTGGACAAAGAGATAGAGTTTATTGATATTTACTACAGTCTTAGCGAGAACTGACTGGTTAACTTGAATCTACAAGGAATTCAAGTAAAATGAGAGAAAAAGAAATTCTTACCTTAAGTAGTCAGAATCAATAAAGAGAATGTTCAAGATAGTTTATAATTCAAGAAGGGCTAGACAGCATTGGTCTCTCTCTGAGCACTATAGAAAAATAAGTACAGAAAAATGAATAAATGTGGGGTTTACTAGAGAAGGCTTCCTACAAGTCCCCCAGATTTAAACAATTTGGAGTAATTAGAAGGATGAAGACATGACTACCATCCTAAATCTCTCATGAACTAACAATAACTCTGCTGAATGTAACGCCTACTTTTTTCATTCTGCCTCCAGTGTGGCATCTTGGATCAGTTAAGGGAGAGAAGTTTGGTGTTCCTAAGAGGTAAATCTCACCCCAAATGGACAGCTTTTACAGCTGCCCTCTCCATTACAGGACCATGGAGTTTCAGCTTAGTGCTCGACAACTCCATTCTGAGACATGCTCGGCCTAGGGCCCACCTCCCGCCAGTCATGTGGCATAGGCCCCATCCCTGGGAATAAGTTAGAGTCAGGATCTCTATTCATGTGGATACCACTACCTTTATGCTTGTCCAAAGGGCACAAATATAAACCTTTCTTCCTTTCTGCTCTTTTATTCTCTTTTCATTTCCCAGTCCCCCAGATTGTCGTATTATCTGCTGTATATTTCTTTGACATGAGTGAGATCCTTAAATTTAAAAAGGTCATGCAATTATCATTAAACATGTATTCTCACCGCAACTCTTTTACCTTCTGGCAGTCATCTAAATTTTGTTTGAAAACTTCATTTCAATTTATGTATGCTTCCTTTATACCAATCCCATTCATATATGGCTCTATGCTTTTGTTCCTCATATCAATCTTCATGATAATTTAAACATTATTATTTAGGGAAAATAATGCATGCAATCTAAGCTTGAATACAGCAGGACATACTGTATGTAAGGCTCTGTGTTCAGAAGCTGGAGAATTTTCATTTCAGTTATATGCTAAATGCCAGGAATTCAGCAAGCCCAAGAGAAAACCACCTTCAGCCACACTGGAAAAAGAAAAAAGAAATACACGAAAGCTTCTTTAAAATGTTTATCTTATCTTCTACAGAAGTCCTCAAAGCTTACTCACTTTTTTTTCCCCCACACTTTTTATTTTGAGGTAATTAGAGTTTCACAGGAAGTTATAAGTGAAATGTACAAGGAGGTCCTGTATGCCTTTTAGTTTCTCCCTGTGGTTACATTTTATGTGACTATAGCACACTATCAAAGCCGGGAAATTATTGATGTTTTAATTCACTTTTAAATTTGAAAAAGAAAAAGAATCCAGCCTAGAGACAACCTGGGCAGTTTTAATTTACATTCTACATTTTGTTCTTCTTTATAAGTGATAACCATGCAGACAATCCCAGTAAACAAAGGATAGTATGTCCATATAGCCGCAGAGAATGGTCCCCCATATTATTGGAGTTGATACTCAGGTCTCATTTAAATCCTAGGTCAACGTTATGGCAGAGGAGTGGGAAGGAGTCCATATCAGAAGACTTGCATTGAAATCTGGTTCTGCCTCCAAACGTGTGACTTTGAGCAAGTCACTTGACCTTTCGAAGCTTCAGTGTCTTCGTCTATAAAATGGAGAAAACATTTCTCCTGCCTACTTCATAGGGTTGTTGTGGGGAGCAAACATTGTATGTGAAGGGGTGAGGTGGGCTGCGAATCAGCAATCAGAAAGTTTAAATTTCATTTTTCTAAAATTACTGCCAGTTATAGAGGTGTAATTTTTCAGAGATGGTCTTATTCTTTGAAACAAAACACAACTACCTCCTTATTAGCCATGTGGCTTAGAATTTCCATCATATGTAAATGACATTCCCTTTCTACCACTTTTAGTAGGACAGGTACTAGCAAGGCATCTAACAAGCTCTGTGGGACTCATTACCTACACACCCTGAGGCATAGGATCTATTTTAAAATAAATATTTCTTAATGTTTTATTCTATAAGGTTGAATGCATTTTAAGTAGCTTTCATTTTTATCCTGACTACAGGACTCATTCTTACTTTTTTTCCATGCCTTGAGATGTATAATATGTGCTCTTGACAATAGTGAGAGATTATAAGGATACCAGATTAGATGGAGGATGGTTTATGAAGTAAAAATGGAAATCATCCAAGCTGCATTGTTCCTTGTTTTGTCTGGATATATAATGTATACTCCCAACTCATTGGTGGATTCTGGTTTGTGGGTAGTAAAAAGTTAGTCTTGGCAGTAAGAGTGGAGAAATATATAGAAGAAAATAAACTTAAATTGTGGAAAGTATAGATAAAAGTCTTCATGTGCACTAAATGTTTTGGGCACCACAATAAAAACGTTAATATCTGTTTTATTCCTTCTCCTCCTCTATGTACAGGCTGGCATGGCTCTGACCTATGACCCCACAGCTGCCATACAGAATGGGTAAGTAGACCACATTTTCTCTATTTTAATTGTTAAGAGACCTTTGAGCTCTGAATCAGTGCCAAAGAAAAATGTTCAAATCTGTTTTGCTTATATTTTACATCTTTGAACACAAACTTTAAACCAAACATTTCTCAATGTTGTAAACTTTTTTCTTCCCGTAATTGAGTCTGATCCTCCAGTCTCACAATACCGCTGCCCGCATTAAACCCTCCTCTCTCTCTCTGTCTCTGTGGAGTATAGATGACACTAGGCTGAGAGAATTATCTGTGTGTCCCTAGGACAAGTATGTTGTCCTGCTAATAATTCTAGAGTTTATCTTTCAATAATATTTAGTGTGTGCCCAAGCCTATTTCTACATTAATCATGTGTTTACTCTTTCCTTCTGGTGATCAGGGAAATTGTAATAGATGGAAGCCAAGTTAGTAACTCAAGTGATTGTACCTTCATACTTCATTTTAATAAGTGTCTGGAAATTTGTAGCCTCTTACTTAGAACAAATCATATAGCTCAAAATTTATCCTCTGAAAAATAAGACTGTTAAACTACATGGTCTCACCTCTCTAAAATTCTGTGAATTCTGAATATCTTTGGTTGAAACTTTCTTCTCACTTCCTAATCTCTTTTCTTTGCTTTGGCTTTCTGGCAAGTGATAATAATTATTTTTTGGTTGGTTGCTTGTTTTATTTTCATAACCTTTAATTCTGGACTTCTCTATGGCTTTCAGTTGTCCGTCTTTCAGTCTCATTAAAGAATCAAGTCCCTCTTTTCCACACTTCCCTGTCTACTGAGTATTCCGTTCAGCCTGTGCGTATACTCAAGTCTTTCCCACCTACAAAGAGAGTAGAAGCAAAACAGTCCTTTCCTGCCAGCAGCATCACTTCTAGCAACCACACTGTGTTAGCCTTCTCTTCACTGGTAAATATATTCAGTTTTCTATGCAAACTGTCTTCCCTTATTCTTCTCTAATTTAGCCTCTTGAGGTAGAAATTTTAGTCTAAAACTAACTGGAATTTTCCTTGCTGATGTCCTTGACCTCCAAATTGACCGGTTGTAACTGACACTTTTAGTTCTTATACTATTTGAAACTTTGTTCCATTTGACTTTACTTTTTGTTACCGTTTATACCTTTTTGAAACTTTCTTATCCCTTGGATCCCACAACTTCATTCTTTGCTGTTCCTTCTTGCTCCCCACTCTTACTTCTCAGTCTCTTCTGATTCCTCTTGTATGTGCTTTCACTAATCTTTCTCAGGATCTAGTTTATTCTCACTGTTTCTTCTTTCTAGTTGATCTCATCCACTCCTCTTGCTTTCAGGAACTGAAGACTCTCAAGTTCCAATCTATAACTGGCTGCAGAGATCTATCATCTGTTTCTAACCGTTTATTAGGTATTGCTACTAGATGTCTTTGTCCCAAATGGAGGTCATTATCCTCATTAATACTTCATAATACAAACCACACAAATTCAAACAAAAAAAGCTACATGTCAAATATTTTTTTCCTTTGTTTAAAAGTCACTCTAAAGCTGTGGTGCCCAACCCCTGGGCTGCAGACCAGTACAGATTCATGGCCTGTTAGCAGGAGGCGAGTGGCTGGCAAGTGAGCGAAGCTTCATCTGTATTTACAGCTGCTCCCCATCACTGACATCACCACCTGAGCTCCACCTGCCATCAGATCAGTGGCGGCATTAGATTCTCATAGGAGCATGGACCCTACTGTAAACTGTACATGCAAGAGATCTACGTTGGTGCCCCTTATGAGAATCTAATGCCTGGTGATCTGAGGTGGAGCTGAGGCAGTGATGCTAGTGCTGGGGAGTGGCTGCAAATACAGATTAGCATTAGCAGACAGGTTTGACTGCACAATAAATGTACTGCACTCCAATCATTCCAAAGCCATCCCCCACCCTCAAACCCCCCACCCCTACCCCCACCACTGGTATGTGGAAAAATTGCCCTCCATGAAACTAGTCCCTGGTGCCAAAAAGGTTGGGGACCACTATGCTAAAGCAATTTTAGGCTATAAATTCCAGTTCTCTGGGCTTCTGCTACATTCTTCATAATCAAATTGATCACTGAGATTTGTTCAACCTATATCTGAAATATATATTCAACCCAGTCCTTCATCCCTGCCATGGTTGAGTTTATTCAGTCACCATTCCCTACCTGTACTAAGCTGCTGTGTACCTGCCTTTAATGTAATTCCCTTCCACACCATTTTCACATTTCTTTGTGAGACATTTTTAAACAAATGTAATCATGGAAATCACCTACTTACCTGGTTTAATGTATTAAGTGTCCTTATACTAACTGCAGAGTGAAATTCAAACTCCCCCAAATGGCACAAAAAGAACTCCCTGATTTGGTTACTGCAGCTGAATTGGACTGTGTGTGATTCTCAGAACATCCCATGCTGCTTTGCACCTCTGTGTTTTGTTACACATGGAATTTTCTCTTCCTGAATTAAGACATGGCCATACCTAATCATCTCCCACATACTTTTTAAAGATACTGTTCTCATTTCAAGAACATCATTAATCATACCAAACAGATCTAGTTACACAATTACTCATAAGAGAATCAATATAAGCAATGATTAAGAATGCAAACTTCAGAACAAGCCTACCTAGATGCATATCCAAATTCTGTCATTTATCAGATGCGTGACCATGGACAAGTTGTCTGTATTCTAGTTTCCTTCTCTGTGAAATGGAGATGATAATATTAGTATATTTTCAAAAGACTTTATAAATATTAAAGGAATCTGATATGGTACAATGTAATCATTAGTGTAAATATTGATGTTATCGTTGCACTGTATTTGGTATTCCCATAATACATTTGACAATTAGTCTTTTTATCATGTAGTTAGTGATACTTATATGTATTTCCCTGCTGGACTATTAAGGTAGAGACCATATCTTATTCATTTTTATAGACTGTTTAGCTCAATATTGTAAATGCCAAGTCAGAATTAGGAAATGTGACTGATGACGTCAGCCTGGCTTTAGCAAGTGGACACCAGGGAAACCATTTACTTTCCCAGCCATGAACCTAGTCCGTCCCCATGGAAAACCTTAACCAGATTCTTTTAAATACAACCTCTGGTTTCACCTAAAGCAGTCAAACTGCCTTCGAATTTCTCAGGTCCTGAGGTAAGATTGGAATTTTGGAAGCATTGGACTATCTATTGTATTGTTGGTGACAAGATAGAAATTTTACATAGTGAAATTCAAAGAAATAGGAAGTTTGAAGCTAAGTAATCTTTTTCATTTGGTATTTCTTCATAGAGATTATTTAAAAAATGTTTTGCTCATCGTTGATTTTATTACTTTACATGGTAACAACCTAATAACAGGGCACTAGTAGAACAACTAGTTCTATGCATGTAAGATGTCAACCACAAATATTTTCTCAACATAGTGCCCCTTGGGTTAACATTGGCACATGCCTTTTACAGGTATGGAAGCTGCTATAGATAGATTTAGACAGATTACTCTATTTACCAAGGAATATAACATGATTGTCCAGAATAGAGTGTGTTATTCCCTATTCATATTGCTGTATTCCATCTAGCAGCCAAAACTAACTCAGAGATAAGTAACCTAACAGAGAGACAAATATTTATTACTGTAGGGAAGAGGCTGGTCCCATTTTACATATAAAAACTGGTATTCAAAGATATATTTGCAACTTATTCCAATCCAGTTAATTTTGTTAAACATTACTTACTGATGAGGCAGTTGAGTTCAACAAACTTCTTTTAGGTATTGATTTATTGTATTGTTGAAAATCATTTTTGTTATAAAACTTGAAAAAGAAAATTTTACATCATGTTAAGGACAATGGACATATATGTGATTCTAATATGAGATGGAATGCAAACATTAATACTACTGCCATAGAAGCACAAAGTACTACAAGATTTATGTATACATTCACTTTTATGTGCATAAAGTATTTCTGAAAGAGTACACAGGGAAAAGTGAAAGTGGGTCTCTGGAGAAGGCCAATGGAGTACTGGGAAATAGGGACAAGAAGGAAACTTATCTTTCACTGTTTACCTTTTTATATTTTTTCAAAAAGAAAAATAAAGACAATTAATTCCTTAGTACCACAGAGGAAAGGCAGTTGTGTTCTAAGGAGGAATTTGGAAGGCTTCTTCATAGTGTACTGACGTGAGCTTTTCCTCTTGAAAAGATGCCACATCCTAGCTAAAGGACATATTTCATGATCTTATGGTGTGCTGTAAGTGTATACTAAGCCATAGGGCATTCTGGCTATCATAAACAAATATGTATCTGCATCGTAGCTAGTAGCTCGAACTGCATAAACAGTTAAATGTTCTGAATTCTATAACCTCCACATTAATACAAAAACATGAAACTGAAATAAAGACTCCCAAATTTAGCTTGATTGTTAGCTAATGAGGAACAAACATTTTGTAACTAGACCATGGTGTATCTGTGCTGTTTGCATTTGGGCAGTAGAAAATATCAGTTCTGTCATCTGCCTGAATTTATTCAAATTATCACTTTAAAAAAATTATTTCATTGTCACTTCTATCTAAGGCTTTGAAGGTTAGAGGGAAGAAGTGTCTACGTCACAAATGAAAAGCAAAAACCTTTGTATGTTTTACTATAGGCTAACTTACAGGAATAAAAACATCCATTCTTCTTCTGGAGCTATTCAGCAAAACTCTATAGTTTGTTTTTACTAATGCCTTACTGCTTCTTTAGTAGTCCAATATAAAATTCCATCCCTTTCAAATATGAGGATTGGAGATGAGGAATAATCCCTTTCATATTCAAAATCTCATCTTTCCTGTGCCCTTTTCACTGAAAGCTGCTATGTAAAAGCCTCTTGGATTGTTTCATTTGAATAAAATGTATTCTTGAGGGAGATGTGAATATGAATGTTTTCTATAGCATTGGTTTGCCAGCTGTTTTATATGGGCATTTGATATTAAGTGATACAGAAGCCTTACCTTATTACACTAGGAAAGGAATCTAATGTGAAGGATATGTTGGTATTACAATAAAAATGACCAATAACTTATTAATCTTATGTTATTGTATTACCCTGAGGATACTATTCATGATTCCAACTCTAACACTATTGCCTGTGGACATGAAACACAAGCCAGTGCTGTTTATTTCAGTGTGCAAATAAGATTTTATATGTTTTTTTCTACAGTAAAAAACATTCTACCCTAGGGTTATTGATATATTCATGTTATTTTTATTGTCAGTGAAATAAGATCTCACCATATTACTACTGACTGCCAAATCCCTGAAGATGACTTTTCTGTGGGCAAAATAATGTCCTATTAGTGACCTAGACTTACATTTTCTGGACTTCTGGAGGGCACATGTCTTTAATGCCAGAGAACCAAGTAATCTTTGCATTCCTTTAAGTTTTTCAAAGACTAGCTTAGAGTTCTGTAGATAATATTTAGTTAACTCCTCTTAGCCACTTTGGCATTTGGTATTTCTTTCGTGTGAAAGAAACTTCTGCAGAGGTAACTAGCTCATATGCTTAAGGCAAGGTTTCTCAATCTCAACATTATTAACATTTTAGGCCCAGAGAATTTTTGTTGTGGGAATTGTGCTATGCATTGTAGCATGTCTAGCAGTATCCCAGACATTTACCCATTAGATGACAGTAGTCTCCCTCCTCCCACAGCTGTGAAAACTACAAATGTCCCCAGGTTGGACATGTGTCTCATGCCTGTAATGCTAGCACTTTGGGAGGTCAAGGCAGGAGGATCACTTGAGGCTAGGAGTTTGAGACCAGCTTGGGCAGTATAGCGAGATTCCTTTTTCCCTACAAAAAAAAACAAAAAAATGTCCCCAGACATTGCCAAATGTCTGCTGAGGGGTGGAGGCCAAAATCTCCTGTGGCTTAGAACCACTCAGCTAAGGGCTAAGGATAAAAAGGGCACTTGGTATACACATAATGCTATGTGAATCTTGGCAAAGAAATAACTCTTAAGAGAGTAAAACTATTTCCAGGAAAATGGTTTATTAAACAATTCATTCCCCATTTCTGAAGCAGCATTTGCAAGGCATGATATGTATGTTACCAAATATAAACACATGTTTAGAATTACCTTATTTTGTTGTTATGGCGAAAAAGTTCCATCAATTTTCTCTTTTCTGTTCCACAATAACATGACACCTCTGTTTGAAGTAATTATTTGGATGTTCTAATTTTTTTTTTAACATGAAAACTGTGTGGAAGTGTTTTCAAACCCATGATGAACACATGGCAGGAACTGAGAAAAAGCTACAAGATTGGGAAACACAGTCTGCGGTTCTTTGGAGCATGGCCCTGTGTATTTTCTTTAGGTATGGTACCTGTAAGCCTCAGATGCAATAGTAGCCTCTCTTGTCATGGTTTAAGCAAGGCTTTCCCGTAAATTCATCTGGTTTATGTTTGGACTTGAGAAGAGCTTATTTCAGAATACCAGAATTAGGGGATCAAGAGAGTGCACTGAGTCCATTCTTCCCAGTGCATTTTTCGTTGTAAACGACTCTGACTTGAGTGGCAGTATTGGAACTTGTTGGCAAGTATGAAATATAGTTCTTGTTTGATGGATAGGATTAGAGCAGATAGACCAAAAATGCATTAAATTTTCCCCCAAGAGTTCTCTTTGCTAGTATCAGTTTACTTGGCTGGTTTCTTTATGCTTCTGCTTTCTGTTTTCCCCATAGAATCTCCTGTAAACTCTGCCTGTCAATCCAATCTTTATTGCTTTCATTTTTAATACTCCAATTGGTACATTTTACAAAACAGATCAGCCACACTAAAATGTGATGTGCAATTTGCTCTGTCTGTATAAGAGGCTGAATCTGGGTTTCTACCAGAAGTTAAACCACTGCATGATGTCTGAGAAGGACTGTTTGTTGAGTGGTCTTGGGTGCCTCTAATGTCATTATGAGCTCCAAATAAGTCTTTCTGTTCACTGCCTCATAAATAACATCTGTCAAAGATAAGACGTAAAGGGAATTTTTAAACGCCAACCATTATTTTCATAGGAAAGGACTGTGTTCCATAGTTACTAATGTCCTTGCATGCTCAGAAAGCAGGTATTAGTTAAGCTTCCATTAAGCATTCACGAATATGTGATGTTGGTCCATCTCAGGGCTCTTGTCTCTTGATTGCCTACCCATTTCAGGGACCCCTCCATTCTCCCGTCATCTTGGCACTGACCGTCTTGTACTGTCATCACCGCTGCATTTCCTAAGCTGTTTTGCATTTATTCATTCTTTCAACATATAGTTATAGGCTCTGTTCTAGGCAACAAGGCTGATATGTCCTCAACCTTCTTAGGGCTGACCTAGAATGAGAAATAGTCAATACATACATTGTGTTTGTCAGCTCTGGGTGCTATAACAAAGACCCACTGACTTAGCGGCTTAAACAACAGAAATTTATCTCCTCACAATTCTGAACACTAGAACTTCAAGGTGAAGGTTTTAGCCAATTTTGCTGAGGGCTGTCTTCCTGGTTTGCAGATGGCTGCAGTCTTGCTTTGCCTTCACAGGGCCTCTCCTCATTGTGTGTATGTGTAGGGAGCCAGAACTAGAGTGAGTTTTCTGGTGTCTGTTTTTTTAAGGACATTAATTCTATCCCATCAAGGTCCTGTCCTTATGATCTCACTCAACCTTAATTACTTCCTTAGAGGCCCCATCGCCAAATACAACCACGCTAAGGTAGGGGTGAGGGCTTCAACGTATGAATTCTGGGGGACATAAACATACATTCCATAGAATACATAGAGAATTTTTTAAATTACTACTTCAGATAGTGATAAGAGCAATAAAAAAATAAATTAGGATACAGGGTTTAAGAGCAATTGGGGCAGAGATGGCAGTTGGTGATTGAGACACAGGCCTCCCTGAAGCAGGGACAGTTGAGCAAGACCAAAAATGAAAAAGAGGCAGCCGTATGACAATTTGGAGAAGTGAACATTCTAGGTAGAGAGAATTGCAAGTTCAGTGAACAGATGGGAGTGAGAATGATGAGATCATAGCACAGAAAAGAGTGATTGCATCCTAAGTGTGGTTGCATCCTGGTTGACTATGGGGAGAGGGGTAGGAAAAACACATATCAGAGAGGTAGAAAGTTGCCTTATTGCACTGGCCAGTACGAGGAGTTCAGATTTTGTTCTCATTGCAATAGAAAGCCTTTGGAGGGTTTTAGGCTGATTAGTGTAATAAGCTACAATTCAAGTGAATAAATAGAGAAATTCTATAGGATGTTTTAGAGTCTTTGTTCTATACATAGTAAATGCTCAATAATTTTTTAAAGTGGAAGGATGAAAGCTTTCTTACATAGTAATTGTCTTTTTTTCTTAAAGTCATATTTATTAGGTATAATGTACATAGAGTATATTCACTCTTTTTAGGGTACTGTTCTATGATTCTGAAGAACAGACACAAGCATGCAACTGGCACAACAATCAAGATATAGAATATCCACAGCCCCTTCCCAAATTTCTTCATGCTCCTTTGGAATCAGCCCTTTCCCCGATCCCGCTATAGTTTTGCCTTTTCCATGTTGCAATACAATCAAATTATATAGTGTATAGCCTTCTGAGTCAGACCTCTTTCATTTAGCATAATTTACTTGAGATTCATCATGTTGAATGTATCAGTAGTTATATCCTTTTTATTGCTAAGTAGTGTTCCATTGTGTGGATGTACCACAGTTTGTTTATGGATTCAGTTAAAGGATATTTAGGTTGTTTCCAGCTTGGAGCAAGTACGTCTAGAGCAGGTACATCTAAAGCTGCTCTAAACATTTGCATTAAGGTTTTTGTGTAGCAAAAGTTCTTATTTATCTTTAGTTAGTACCAAGGAGTGGGATTGCTGGGTCATATGGTATATGCATGTCTAACTTTATAAGAAACTGCCAAGCTGTTTTCCAAAATGGCATACTGTTTTGCTTTCCCACCAGCAATGCGTGAGAGTTCTACTTTTTCTGCATCCTTGTCAGCACTTAGTATTGTTTTCTTTTTTTAACTTAGTATCGTCTTTTTTTTTTTTTTTTTTTTTTTTTTTTTTTTTTTTTTTTTTTTTTTTTTTTTTTTTTTTTTTTTTTTTTTTTTTTTTTTTTTTTTTTTTTTTTTTTTTTTTTTTTTTTTTTTTTTTTTTTTTTTTTTTTTTTTTTTTTTTTTTTTTTTTTTTTTTTTTTTTGCAATTCTAATAGATGTGTAGTCTATGTCTTTTCCTTAAACTTCACAACTATAAACTTAGGGGTCCAGTGTGTATGGATAATAAGGGTGTACTGTAAACTAGGGTATTTTTTCATCTATATTTTTTTTAATCCAAAGAGTATGCCCTTATAAAATCTTTGTTAAGATATAAACTAAATTTAGTTCTATAATTCCATAATCCCTGCTTAAAGACTTATAGTAACCTAAAATTGAATAATTTACTCCTTGAATCCTGCAAACCTTAAATTCTAGCTCTTCTACATTCAATGAGAGTCTTATGGAAGGTTTCTTAGAAAAGCAACCCATGAAATTCTCCACTCAAAATATCAGTGACCCATGAGGCTTGATGAAGACTTTGTCCCCCAAATTCCAACTTCAGACATACTATTAAAAAAATAAACAGAGTAATTAAGTTTTACTAAAAATATGGAAAAGTAAAATAATGATACCATTATTCCTGATAGGCATCTTTCTAATTTGTCTTCACATCACTTACATATTCCATCTCAGGCAATCTGAGATCAATTTCATCAATTCTATGGCTGGCCACTCTAGCCTTTCACTTATCAGCAAGACATGAAGCAGAATACATGGTTTAAAATTCAGCTGAAGAATTTGAACATTAGGTAACTATGGACTCTACAGTATAGTCTGAGCAGAGATGGGCATACCACTATTTTCATATCCAGAACCTACCCTTTAAAAGATCTCCAGAAGGATCATCCATCCCTCTTCCGATTTGTAAATTCCCAATCCCGCCTGATATCTTTCTGTAACTGTTCAATTAAGGGCTCTGGGCAACTAGAAAATTCAGTGCTTTTCACGAAGTCTCCAGGAATATATTATATAGATTTAATATCTCTACCAGTGCCTTGATTAATTCAAGAAAACAGTCCTATTCCAACCTAAACAAAAATTGTCCTCTTTCTTCTCTTTTCATGGAGAAAGTATTTTCTGCATGAGAGCATGGGCCCATACCTAGCATAAAATATCCAGAACTTTCTAGAAACTGATCTTTATTTCTTGAATGAGTAGATGCAATTCCTGTGTGTGTAACATCATCCACTTTTATACAGCTTGGTGTTTTCACTTTGCCTTTCTTTCAAATGACATTGCCTTTTCTTTTTTTTTTAATAATGCCTTTGGTTTTTCTTCTTCTGTTGGTTAAAGACTCACTCACTTGGCATAAGAGAGAGATTTTGTGTTGCTAATTTTATAAGATGACTCAACATTGTCATTTTGTTCAGAACAATTTATTTCATTTAGTGGAATCAGATACTGTAAATCTCCTGGATGCTCCTGTTAACAGTTGGTGGAAAAACATGCGGGTAGAAATCTGTCTTTCCCAGAGGTGCTTGATAGCATTTGGTTAGTGGCCAGGCATGCAGCATCTTCATGAACCTTCTTTTTTTTGTTTTCTGTTTGCAGATTTTATTCTTCACCGTACAGTATTGCAACCAACCGCATGATTCCACAGACATCTATCACGCCATTCATTGCTGCTTCCCCTGTCTCCACATACCAGGTATGTCCAATTTACCTGCACCTCAGGAGAGATCTTTCCTTGCCAGTAATACACTATTTAGAGGCAAAAAGGACACAGTAGAATTAAAAGAAAAATTTTCCTCATATACTTGAATCACATCTTAATGTAATAATGCTGAAGTTATCAATCAGCTTGCACTTTCAAAGGCCTGTTTGCATCAATTCACTGAATAATAAGATCCACTATGCTTTTCATTCTTCCCGCTGAGTTTTCATGATTACACTACTTTCCAACCAGCATTAATACAGCTCTCTTACCACTGGGAAATTATTTTTTGTTGTGTGTTATTTTGGTTGTTCACATTCCCTATTGTGTCCTTTCTGAAAGCACATTTCTAGCAATTCCTTCCCTCATGCCAGGATAGTTCATCATCGTCATCTCATTTTGTCATGGTTGTCCTGGCAAAGCTACACAGACAGATGTTAAATCATACTTCCCAAGAAATAGAGAAGATTACCAAAGTGGTAAAAAGTTGTTTCTACTCCCTGTTCTTACTTCATTCTCAGTTCCAGAGAACCAAAAGGGGTGCCGCATGTTGAGATGCAGGAAAATCTGAGCCTCCATGTGTGTCCTAAACCAGATGTTGTAACCAGTTAGTTCCAAGTACACAGGTGGATTGAAACAGTCACACTTCTTCCTAAAAAAATATTTCTAATTTTATTCCTTTGAGGTATCAGATATTTGATATTACTCCCTGCTGTTCTCTACCTAATACCGTTTTTTAAACAATTCTTTCAATTCTAATTAGAAAATGCCTATAAATGCTGCATGTAGAAAAAGTCTAGTGTCATTTTTTTTTAAAAGTTTGGAAAGAGAAAGAGAGAGTGAAAGCGTGTGCATGCATGTGCTTCTCTATATTTTACAGATTGTTGGGGTGGATGTTTTACAATGAGTAAAACTGTAATGCTGACTGCTACTAATTCAGTGAAGTTTCACCTTATTCTGCTACTACATTTCAGGATGTCCCAGCTGTCAGAGCATCAAACTTGAGACTGTATGCATTTTTCCTTAACTGATTCCCCTGAAGCAGATCATTTTCATTCTTTTTCTGCACTCAGACTCTTGAAACATATCCGTGGGCGAATAGAATAGACTTTTGTTTGAATTGCATTAGAGGGTCTCAGAATGGCTGATTTCTTAATTGACTTTCCTTGGGACCCCTGAGGGTATGTGCAGGTGCTGTCCAGTTTTTGTACTTCCCACAGGCCTGTCTGGTTGTAGTGTGTGTACGTGTGTGTGTGTGTGTGTGTGTGTGTGTTTCCTTTTTTTTTTTTTTTCTAATCTTGGCCTCTGTTTGAGCCAAGACCACCCATTGAGCCACAGTGTAGAGCACTTTGGTGATATGAATAAAATATCCACAGAAAAGTGATTTTACTTGGGAGGGCTCATAAGTGGAATTTAACTCCAGCTCCCTTTTCTCAAAAGGGATTAGAGCAATTTCCTATGTTGTTGATTCTCTCTTTTCACCACTATTTTTTTAATCCAAAGTGTATTGGCAATTTTGTTGATGTGAGGATATTGAAAAACAAAATCTTCAGGGTTCGCTATGTGACATTCAGCTTATACAGGCTGACTTTCTCATTTGGCTGACACATGGTACATATAAGAACAGTTGGCTGGCTCAAATACTCATTTGTATTTGTCGTACCAATTACAAAGAGAGGAAAAAAAATTGCAAACGTGCTTAACTTGGGTTTAACCCAAATCATTCTCCCAAATTTCTGGTTTATCTCTTTAGTTCTTACCATAACTTTTACCACTTGGACATATTTCTAAGATGAGATCACTTGAGCATTTGAAATCATAACTGGTGACAGAAAAAGAGGAAGTCATAGCAGTCAACTCTTGCTTCCTTCATTACTTTCCAGGGAATCCCCTGAGAGTTGACCTCCAAATGGTCTCTGAGGCCTTCTAAGACTTTAGTCTTCAGCATCAACCTCAAAATATGTTCCAAGACTTAGCTTGATCTATGTGAGGATTGAAGCCAGCTCCAGTGAAATGAGAAGTTGCTTTACATTTTACCATGTTTCAGGGACCAAATTAATCAAGTCCAAGAATTCCCTTTTTATCCTTGGTTTTGAGCACTAATTAGCTGTAAAGTCAGATGGACTCCACTTTCTTATGACCTAGTGTGACTCCACTGAACACAAGAACCAAGTTCTCTCTGTGATTGCCTTGTGCTAATAAATGCTGTTTGATGCATAGGTCCAGAGCACTTCATGGATGCCTCATCCGCCATACGTTATGCAACCAACAGTAAGTGTTCTCAGTCACCTGAGGCTAAATGTTTCTATTATCTGAGTGCAACCTTTTGGAATGCATAGAAGCTTTGGGGTAAAGCTTTTATTATATTCTCTAACTCTTTCAGGCAGCCATTTTCTCCAGATAAAAAGCTGTTCCTGAAATTCAACAAAAGCATGTACAAGAGAGAGTTAGAGATAGACAGAGAAAGAGAGAGAGAAATAGTGAGCGAACTTTATTGGAGGAAATAGCAGTCACCCTCCCAAGCTGATGTCTACCATTTCTTATGAATGAGGAATTTCTGCT
The DNA here is from genome assembly GCA_004363605.1 of Indri indri. Lineage (NCBI taxonomy): Eukaryota > Metazoa > Chordata > Mammalia > Primates > Indriidae > Indri > Indri indri. Next base: position 17,927 of record RJWJ010025155.1, read on the forward strand.
TCATGCAGGAGCTCAGAACTCTGGACAAGTAAATTCATTATAAAAGAAAAGTCTTTTTCTTTCTCTTCTCTTTCTGTTACGCTTTGCTTTCTTTAGCTGCATTCCAATGTGCTTTGAGGGCAATTTTAGGTATCATGACTAAGTGTTGATTTGAAGCGATATATTTCAAATATAAAGGTAGTTGTCTATTACTAGATGGATGTAGATAAATAGCCAGGTGGGTAAGTATTGTTATATTAACTAACTATAGCTGTTCTCTTTTTCTGTAGTGGAAAATTTCTTCCAAAAAATATTCAAACTCTATTTTCTACTTGCTAGATTTTCCATTTCGTGGCACAGTATTACATCAGTTTCAAGTGAAAAGTATGACAAACTACATTAGAATCTAGACTGGAGGCTAATGATTCCATTTATCTTTGTCTAGGTCTTCCAGGCTTTCTAGCTCTATAGAAGCACGAGATAGAGATTTCAATAGCAACACGCTCATGAGAGTGCGAGACAGGGAAAAGAACTCAGACTGGAAGTTGTGTGACAGGGTCTCTGGTGACTCTCCTGGGAATGCCTTTGTTTCCTCATCTGCACCTTTGTTTCCTTTTCTGTCACTATATTTAACAGTGCTTTTGGAAGGATCAAATAAGAGAGCATATGTGAGAATAACGTAGAAAGCATGGCATGCTATATATACTTATTACTATTATCCTTATTATTATTGAATGTGTTAGTTGTACCAAGAAGAAGCAATGCTACAGTTTAACCCCTTTGGAAGACCATTTTAAGTAAGGTAGCAGATATTAAATACCAGGGAGCTAAATATGCAGGCGTCCATTTCCTGGACTCAGGATCAGAGAATCTGTTTTTTATATCTTGTCTTTGTCCATTTTATTTTTTAAATATGGAACTTTCCATGTTGCTCCTGAAACTTCAATAGTTTGTTTTTTATTTAAAGAATAAAATGTGTATAGCTTACCACAGCAGAATTTTGGACCATAATTTGCAAATCCCTCTATTTACTATTATTTACACACCTTGGGGGCTTTCTGAGTTCATCTGGTCTATGTTCTATAAATCATACCAATATGCAATATATCCAGGCTGAACTTTTCTGTCCAAGTCATAAGGTAAAATTCAACATGTGCTGCCAAAACAATATATAGCATAGCACAGACTGAGCCAACAAAGGAAAAGGGAAGTCCTGCCAAGTTCTAAAGAGGAGACTTTCTAGAAGGAAATAACCACCTTCTAAAAAAAAATAATGTGTTCATCTGCAGAACACTAATGTTTAGTCCTCACACTGAGGCTCATCATCATCTCTTTGTGGCCAAAAGGAATGCACGTCTGGCAAAGTTGTAATATTTTGTCTAAGTATGTAAGAGTCTTCAGTATTTCTAGAGAAGTTAGGAGAAGGGAAAATGATTATATGGGTCTTTGTTTAAATCATCACACAGGACATTAGCAAAGATTTTCATATACCTCCCTCTCTATCCAAGCACAGCTTCAGCCCCATGTTTGCATGTATTATTTCTCACACATCTTCCTAGAGCAATAGGGGTGTGTGTGTGTCTGTGTGTGTATGTGTGTGTGTTTTAATTTTTCCCCTTGGATTTTCCTTGCTGTGGCTGCATCTCACTGATATTATATCACTGCCCATGACTAGATTGTGCATCATGTTTGGGCTTAGGCCACTAGGTTTAAAATGTAATGTTTATGGCTGGGGTGGATTCCTGGAAAAAAGAAAAGGCTGGGCCACCCACCACTTTTGTTATCTTTAACATAAAAAAATTACTGTCATGGAAACAGGGAGTTTGTACCATCAACTGCTTTGTAGCTGTCTTTCTGTGTATATTACATAAGTAACTTCATCCAACTGGCCTTAGTTTCATCATCAAAGTTGGGGTTAAATTAACCACTCTATGATACTAAAATATAAAAACACACAAGCCATCAAACAGCAAGAAAAAAAATGCCTGGATCTGAGAAGAATAAATGAGGAGCTTGATGATTAATAACATGGATTCTTGGTTAGACTCATGGGGATAGAAAATTCTTCTTAGCTATAGGGTGTTGGGCAATTTACTTAAACTTCCTGAGCCAGTTTTCTCATCAGTAACATGGACATAATAATACCTAAATAATTATGTGTTTTGCTCATCGAATAAAATAAAATATTAAAGCTATTAAAATATTTCCTGGCAAACAGCAAGTAATAAATTACTATTGTTATAAAAGTAGACTTCTCATTATGCTTCGCATTAGCCCAATTATATACAGTGAGTGTTGTTATATGAAGAAAATGGAGAATAGCAACTTTATTGAGAATCACCTATTTTCACCACATTCATAATGCTTATTTAACATAATATGCTAATGAGTTTGGTAGAGAGCCCCTCCGTGGCTATAAATAAGACAAAGTGCTTAGGTTGGTGCTTATTTCATTTACTTACAAACCATCTGAGACATAAAACTTTTAAAAAATGACCATTGGGTACTTCCTTTATCAGTAACGGGAGCCTACTTTACAAATAAATTCAAAATGTCAATATCCACATCTCAAATATGTTACCTGTAATTCTAATTTGCTTGCAACTTTTCTATCATATTTTTTCTTTTCTCATTTTGAGAGAATATCACGCATGAGCTCTCTCTGTTAGAGGCATCACCATGCATGTATACTGACTCCTGAGTGGGAGCCCTTCAGGTTCTTTCTCAGGCTTGACTTGAAGGGCTCTAAGGTCTCAATCAGGTTTGCATCTGAAGAGAAACACAGTGCTTCAGCAAGCTCTCAAGTAGAGCACAGTGCCCTTGGTCTCTTCGCTAGGGTGGATGAATGGTTAAACCGGAGGGGTGACGATTGGTAAGAGAGAAGTGAATGATGCAGAGAAGGGAGGGGAACAGTAAAGGCATGAAAAGAAGAACAGAAAACATGGGTGTATAGTTTGCTGAAATTTGCCGTTTAAGTTTGTTTCTTTGGAGATTTAATTTTCTAAGTAGAATACAGTGTGCTTTTTTGTAGATTTAGGAAAAAACTCTGGGAAAAGGGACAAAAGTCTCACATGGGTTATAACTATCATCCTGGTATCTGTGTGAAAAAAGACCTCTGTTGGACCCTGGGACCATTTTGGATCTCCTGGAAAGTTGTCCAACCCCACTTAGGGAAGCAACAGCATTTCTGTTTGCACTTTGTCATTGATCACCTGAACAGACTCTGAGGAGAGAGAGCACTGTTAGGCTAAATTAGGAATTCCCTTTTTGCTGTGAGGAAGTGAAAATGCTGACTTTGTCAAAGCAATCGGTTATTTGTTTCTGTTTCTCGGCACAAGGTTCTGTGCCGTACTCTGAAATCTTACCATTACGCTGACAGAATTTTAATAGTTGATGGATTGCACCAAATATCTACTCTACAGAGCAGCATGTCACATTGGAATGTCATATGAATGCATAATTGAAATTCCTGTGTTCCAGTACATTCGATATTTTGTTACATCTGAGCTACTGACAAGGAGAAAAGATGATAGTTCCCAGGAGGAAAGAGTTCCATTCCCTTAAATTCTATTTAGGTTCATTTGAATCATAAATCTTCTTTTCTTCATATGGTTAGTGTTATATCATCTCAGGGAGAAAGGTCAGCTTTCATTTTTACTTAATTACAAATTGGTTATCTAATTACAGTATTCCAAGAAATGCAAGATGCCCTTATTGAATCAATAGATGATTTGTTGCCATGCATGGCTAAATTATAATTTTTATGATTAACAAACCCAAAGTTTACAGCTAAAGAGCAAATATAACAAGGCTGTTTAAGAAAGCCCCAGAATACTTAATTTTGTCTTTCTTTACCTTTAAACACGTAAGGCCTAAGGCCTAGTTTTAGAGTCTGTGTCCTACAAATTTTCAGGTATGTTTTCCGAAAAGGCATTATCACTAAATTTGGAAAGAATATTAGAATTCTGTTCAGAAAGCTAAGTGTTTAGATACCACCCTTTTACTTCAACACCTGAGCTGAGCAAAAATCATAACCCTCATGGTTTCATTACTAAAGAACCAAGTATAAAATCCTTTTGCTATCCAGGGGGTTAACATAAACACACACACACACACACACACACACACACACACACACACACACGCACGCACGCACGCACGCGCACAGGCACATTTATAGGCCAAATCTTTTTTTTAACTAAATAGCAAAAAACCAAAACCAAACAACAACCCTAACCTAGATATACACTATTTCTGCTAGAAGAGAATTCAAATGAATGAGAATAACCTTAAGAGGTTTTTTCGTACAGATCTTCTATTGAGGGTCACCTCCTTTTAAATACAGTCCTAGAGTAAATATGAACAAAACAATTTCTATAGCAAGTCTCTCAGATGCCTTAAGTACTGTAGAAAGCAGTACTGACTTCACAATTGTTAAACTTCAAAATTCTACAGTGATTTTTCAAGAACAATCTTATATAACTTTAGTAAAAATAGCTTTAAAAAAATTTAAAGCTTATAATTCAAAAGCTTATAGAGTATAAAAGATTTTCCACCTAGGATCCCTTCATTCATCATTTCTATTCTCCAGAAGTAACCTTTGTGAACAAATTCATATGTCACCATTCAGGCAATTTTTTATGCATGCGCAAGTATATGTGTGTATGTGTGTAAATGTATATTTTAACATAAACAAGATTATTCTACAAATATTGTACTGCAATGCCCTTTATTTTTCCACAATTATAGAATGCTTGGGATGTCATTACATATGAATCACATATAGGTCTGTATCAGTTTTTATTAAGAGCTTCATGATATGCCATTGTATAAATGCACCAAAAGGTATTTAATAATTTCCTATTCACAGTTCTTTAAGTTGCTTATGCTACTTGCTCAAAAACTCAAGACTATAATATTGAGCACTAGTGAGAAAGTATCTGTAGGATAAATTGCTGGCACAAAAGGTGTATGTGTTTTAAAATTTGATATGTATTATTGTCAAATTGCCTTATATATAACAGTTTTCTTTCTCCATGGCCTCAATTAACACTGAGTGAGCTCAAGTTTTAAATATTTCGTTAATGTGGTAAATAGTAAATAGTAGAAGTTTTTCTTTTATTTCTGAGTCCTATAGGAGTTGTTTTTCATATATTTATTGACTGATTTTATTTTCTTTATCTCTGAATTCCAAGTTGATTTGCTTTGCTCATCTTTTTTTTAGGATATTGATCTTTTCTTATTTATGAAAGATCTTCTGGCAGGGCGCTGTGACTCACACTTGTAATCCTAGCACTTTGGGAGGCTGAGGTGGGAGTATCGCTTGAACCTGGGAGTTCGAGACTAGCCTGGGAAACACAGTGAGACCCGTCTCTACAAAAAATAATAAAAATTAGCCAGGCATGGTGGCACATGCTTATAGTCTCAGCTACTCAGGAGGGTGAGATAGAAGGGAATTGCTTAACCCCAGGAGTTCAAGGCTACAGTGAGCTATGATCATGCTCTGCACTCTAGCCTGGGCTACAGAGTGAGACCCTGTCTGAAAGAAAGAAAGAAAAAGAGAGACAGAGAGGAAGGAAGGAAGGAAGGAAGGGAAGAAGGGAGGGAGGAAGGGAGGAAGAGAAAAGATCTTGCAATTAGTAAATTTACACTGTCGACACTCGAGATATTTTCTCAGTTTACTTTAAATTTTAATTTTGTGATGTTTGTCATGCAGATTTTTAGTATTTATGTATTCAAAGTTATCAGTCTTTCTCTTTAGAACAAGGGTCAGCAAACTTTTTCTGTAAAGAGCCAAACAGCAAATATTTTCAGTTTTGTGAGGCATATGGTCTCTGTCACATTTACTCAGTTCCATGGTTTATAGTGGAAGCAGACATAGACAATACATAAATGAATGAGTGTGGCTGAGCTCCAATAAAACTTTATTTACAGAACTAGGTGAGGACCATATTTGGCTTGCGGCCTATATTTTGACAATCTCTGCTTTAGGGCATCTGGATTCCATGCAAAATATCTTAATCACTGTAAGATTTAAAACTCCATATTTTTTTACTGTGCTTATAGAACATTTTATTTAAAAAATTTATTACTTTTGAAATTTATTTTGTAGTATAAGATCATGATCCAAGTATTTTTTCCCAAATGTGTAATCAATTGTCAAAACAAATTTTACCAAATAAGC
>RJWJ010025156.1:0-24173 GCA_004363605.1 Indri indri
TACTTATTGTGGGTCACTGTTGCATCATTTCAGAATAATGAGGCGGAGACAGAGAAAGGTGATAAGTAAATTCACCTTACAGAACATGAAATTTTGAAAACATATTTATAATTCATGCAATGCCAAAGCATTTTAAGTCTTGGAACAGTTATAAACTATCTTATTTCACATGATGCCTTTGAAGACCAATAAGAGCAAAAACGACAACAACAAAAAACCATCACTGAGTTCACAAAACAATGTTTAGACAGGGGTGTTGTTTATTTGATAGTAGAAATGTAAATTGAGTATCCTGATGGTATATTTGGATAGCCTATTGTTAGACCCTTCGGTGATATCCAGAGAAAAGTTCCTTCTGGGATTGATTATATGAAACTGACACCTTCCTATAGGACAATCAGTCACAAAGTATAAAAGTGATGTGAGATCCCCGAGGCACCTAGAAGGTTCGTTGTGGGTATCATGGAAGCTCCTTGTCAAGGCTGTTTTACATGCTATCAGCATGCATAGAACCTTCTGAAGACCACAGTCACACAAGAAACTGAAAGAACCAGAGGTGAGCCCAAGTATAAGGAGAGATGTTTGACAGCAAATAGAGCTTGGGGCTCCAAGAAGTCAAAAGACTAGATTGATAGGAAACAGTGCCTAATATATAGCAGGTAGTCGATAAATATTTGTTGAATGAATGAATTAGATAGAGGGATGTCTAGGAGTGGAAGATCTGAGGTCAGAAATATGTACAAATCCAAGCATGCAGGGACTCAGCTGGCTTCTAGGGATTGGGAAAATTCAAGAGGTCTTTCCGTCGCTTTAGAGAAGGGGAAGAAGATGACTAGTTCAGCCAAGAACAATGATGCAATTAGGCTATGACTAGTACTGGGAGGTGGAATTTTCAAACACAAGCATTTTACCCCTTTGGATTAAAAAACCTTAGTGGGTTCCCACTTTCCATAGGAGAAAGTACAAATCTTTACTATGACTGCCTTTGGCTAACTTCTCCCAGCAGCAGATTTTAATACAAGAATTGTAGTGCCTACCACTGATTAAGGAAGTGCTTCCTAGAGAACTGGCCAGAGGAGGAGGTAAGGAAGAATGTGATTTCAGGCCATGTCCTATTCTCAGCCTGACCCTGAGAGGAACAGTGAAGCATAAATTGCACCGGAGTTTGTTCTATGTCAAGACAAGGAAAGCAGGGCCTGTGCTTCCCACTATGGGCCACCCCAGAGGATGTCAACTCAGTTCTCAAGATAGCTGAGATGGCTCCAATAGCCTAAGAGCAATCCTTTGAAGGAGGTCACAAATGCCAGCCACATGCAGCACAGCACACAGAAGCTGATGGACATATGCACAGAACTATCAAAAGTGACTGGAAGAGACCGAGGAGGGGAAAAATGTATGTCCGCTACAATGCTGACTTACAAAGCCAGTACAATCTAGCACCTGTTGACCTTTCCTCTCCATCCTCGTCTCTCCCCAGGTTCCCTGCAATAGCCAGGGTTCCCCTGAGAAACAGAATCAATATCATACCTACATATATATAAAAGGGAGGGCGATATTTCGTATAAGGAATTGGTGCACATGATTAGGGAGGCTGAGAAGTTCTGTGATCTGCAAGCTGGAGACCCAGGAGAGCTAGTGGTGTAAGTTACAGTTTGAAAGCAGAAGACAGGTGTCCCAGCTCCAAGACAGGCAGAGAGAAAGAATTCTCCTCCTCCTCGTCATTGTCCTATTCAAGCCTGCAACTGATTAGATGAGACCCACCCACAGTGGGGAGGGCGATATCATATACTCACACCAATGTTAATCTCATCCAGAAACACCTTCACAGGTATACCCAGAATAATATTTAACCAAATATCTGGGCACCTCATGGCCCAGTCAAGATGACACACAAAACCATTACACCCCCTTAGTCTCTGTGCTTAAGCCACACGGGCTCAGTGCATGGAGTATGGATGTGTAGATGGAGCTCAGCCAAGAAGGAAGAATGGGATGCTGGCCAGGAGTGTTTAAATGCTGAGTTCTGAAAGTGGAGCCCTAACAAGGCTATAATGACCTCACTCCAAAAAAAAGTTAATTTTTGTTTTTTGGGGTCTTTTTTTTAGTGAGTCCTGTCTTTAAAGCACAAACTGCGGACTGGCATTTTATTTTACTGAGCTTCAGAAAAGTTAGAGGGAAAAGATAGAGGCCCTTTTGCTCTACGACATGCATTCTCAAAGGATGCTGCATCGTCCTCATGGGGGGGGGGTGAAAACTGTGGGTTCTTTTCGGGGGAAGGGTGCAATCTTACTCTTTTCATGTATGAAGCACAGATATATATAGTGCATAAACAGATCTATATCTACGGTACTAAAATTTCACAGGGGAACAGTTAGGAACAAATGTCTAAAATGGTTCTGGAGAGAGGGCAACAAAAATAATAATTTTAAAAATGTTGAAAAAGTTCTAAAAACCAGATATCTAAAGCTAAAAGGGAGCACCTCCTCCATCTAATATCTTATGACAGACACCTGAAAGACTCAGACGTTCGCAACTGCCTAAACGTCACCCAGGGAGTTGGTGAAAGAGCCTGGCATAGCCCAGGAATTTTTGACCCTAGACCAATGTGTGTTCCACATTTTTCACACAAAAATTCATGTATCTGTGAGCAGAGCCCCAGTCTCCACATCTTTTTAACCCACCTTCCCCATAGAGGTAACGCTTTGGAAGAAAAGTAAATGATCTATGTGGTCAAATTACACACCTTTGAGATCCCCTGGAAGAGATATGACATCCTGCCCTCGCAGTGGTGTGACAGGAACAGTCAGAGAACACCCAGAGAGGCTGTGACGTCAGGGCAAAGGCGTCAGGAACAAAAGGAGGACAGAACTTGGGGAAGGGGCAGTGAGTGTGGTACAGGAGATGGGCATTCTTTCTGACTCCTCCCCATTCTTCGTGTCTAAAGCTGACTCTTTCTATTGCTGCTTAAAATCCATCCAGAAAGCTGAGGAGGTAGAAAACATGGAAAAAGAAAAAAGAACATCTAGTGACTGATAAGGAAGGTTTAATTAAGTATCTCATAATTCAGTGATATTGGACTCAACTATGTGGCTGTCAGCTTTACAATTTCCCCTAGCGTCTGTTTTATTCATTCAGTCAGTCAGTCATTTATTGAACACCTACTATGTGCCTGGCATCGTCCTAGACACTAACATTAGCAGTGGGAAAGCATTAACGTACAGTAGTAAGACTCGGATTTGGCCCTAACTCCAGGCAAATTTAACATTTCACAGCGGGCTTAGTAAGATAGGCAGACAAACCTACATTTTAATTAAATTACCCTCTGTTCCATGGCTAGCCTGGGAGGAGCATATTTTCTGCCTATGTGTGGGGGAAGCAGGCTGTGTCTTATGTGCGCATTCCCATCTTCTGGCAGGCTTCTTAATCCATGTTTGAGGGCAGTCAGGACTAAATGAAATTATGAGGGGAAAAATGGAAAATGTGGGAAAAAAAAAGTTTTAATTGGCTTACTCTGATCTCCCTGCTGCGATTGTATCACCAAGTTGGCAGCTTGTCACTTGCGGTTGCTAGGCAACCCCGAGCGGTAAGGCGAATGTGTCAGCCTGTGTTTTCCATCTTGTCTGAGTCTCCTGGTGTCTGGGGCTGAAGTCTGGTTCTATCTGACCCTCAACGGGGGTCTGGGATGCATTCAAGCAGCCCCAAGGATTAAGTCTATGACCTACCGCTGAAAGCTGTCTCGTGGGGAAGTAATTGATAAAACTTCAGCTCTTATATAACAACTTAGCACTCTAGCTGTGACCTTGCTGGAAAGACCCCCAAGGACCCTGTGCAGGTGTTCCCAGCCCCTCAGATGTGTCAGCAGAACAGGTGTGAGGGCGGAGCCAGGAGAAGCAGAATGTCTGCATGCTCCTTCCTGGCTGTGCTACACGTACTTGGGATGCCATCTTTCATAGTCACACTCATGGAGCCCACAGAGTATGGGCTTTGCAGTCAGAATTGGGTCTGTCTGTCACATACAAGCCGTGTGACCTTAGGAATGTCCGTAGACCCTCTCGGCCTCCATTTCCTCACCTCTAAAGTGGAGATAACACTACTTCTATCCTAGGGTGCTGTTGAGCTTCTGTTGAGAAAAATGTCATGTAAAATGTTCAGTGCAATGCCCGGCACACAGTTAGGGCTCCACATTTTAGTAATTGTTATCCAGGCATCCATGAAACACTTTGGAGCATTCGTAGAGTCCTGGAGGTGGAAAGGAAGTTAGCTAGCAACCGCTGAATCGCTTCATTCCTCCAGTCAGGAATCTGAGACTCAGAGAGTCAGGATGTTGTGCCCAAAGCCATGTCACTGGTCCTGGAAACTAGGGGCTCAGGTGCCACCATGACACTTTACCAGGATGAGGTGCAAAAAAGAGTCCTCCTGTGCTGGACATGTCTTGCAGGCAATGGGCACCAGCATGTATACTGGGTAATCAGAGAAGCACTCCATGGCCACAGCTACCCAGAAAACAGCCTGCTCATTCTGAGCAAGCATTATGTGCTTCAGCCAAGTCTGTGTCCCATAGAAGATGTCTAGCTATTTCCCTGGTGGCTGATAGAATAACTTGTCACCTTCAGAAGACAGTCCCCCTCTTCACCATGGCATCCAAGACTTTTCTTGGCCTGGCTACTGCTCCCACTTCAATCCAATTCCTCCCCTCTCCCCACTGAGCTTCCCACTGATCCTCAGACATGCCACAGAGGTTCCTGCCTCAGGGCCTTTGCACTAGCTACTCCCTTTGCTTGCAACACAGATGTCAACATGGCTCCCTCCTTCACTTGCTTCAAGTCATTGCTTGAAGAAGTTTATCTCCTCATTGAGGCCTCTCATGATTCTCCTACTTAATATTGCCACCCCTCCCTAAGCACTCTTTCACCCCTGTCCCTGATTTTTCTTTATGGGACCAGTCACCACCTATTACCTATGTGTGTTTTTGTGTTTGCGTGTTGTCTGTGCTCAGCGCCCCCCTCCCTGCTACACTGTAAGCTCCATGAGCAAGCAGACTTTTGTCTTTGGTTCACTGCTGTATTCCCAGTGCCTAGAACTGTGCCTGGTACACATTAGGTGCTTGATAAACATTTACTGAATATGTAGAAACCTGTGTCTGTGAGTTCCCTCTGCCCTGCCCGTCCCCAGTTTGCTCTCCTAACTCCTACTCTCCCTTCATGATGCAGCAATGAGCATCGCATACTTTGAGAAGTCTGTTCTCACTTCCTCAGACTAGAATGGGGATCTTGCCATGTGGGTCCATAGAATCCTGCTCTTCCTTCCAGAAGAGCAGCCATCAAAATTGCTACAACCACCTACTTATCTCGTGTCACGCCAGAAGCTTGGCCTGTTCTACAATGAGAGGAGGGATTAAATAGAAAGGAGTCACCCTTTGAGTAACTCTTTGAATGGTTTTCAGAGATCGAGCTTTTCTGCCCCCAAACCCTGCCACAAGCCCAAAGCCTCACACCCAGACTTTCCCTCCAGATGGAGCCATTTGAGGGCAGGGCCTACGTGTCATCCGTCTTTATATTCCCGACATACAGCATCACTCCTGACACAGTGCAAGTTCACAACACTGTTGCTCAAATGATACAGTCAGTGTCTACCGGGTGCTCACTCTGAGCCATGAATTGGTCCATCAGGGTTTTTCAACCTTGGCCCTCTTGACATTTGGAACAGAACAACTCTTCGCTGTGGGGGACTGTCCTGTGCTTTGTAGAACGCTGAGTAGCATCAAATCCTATGCTGATTGTACACACACTGGTTGTGACAACCAAGACATCTTCAGACATTAACAAATGTCCCCAGGGGTCAAACTGCCCCAGTTGAGAACCACTGATCTAAGTGTTTATTGTGGATTAATCCAATACGGCAATGCTATGAGGGGGTACTGCTGTTAAATCTGTATTACAGATGAGCAAAGTCAGGCTCAAAGAGGTTAGGCAACCTGCTGAAAGTCACGCAGCTAGAAAGTAGCAGGACATAAGTGGGCAGTCTGGCTCCCAAGTCCAGACAATTCGCCACCTATGAATTAAGGTTGGGAGCTGGGTGGTAAATGGGAATGAAGACATGGGGCTGATGGGTATTGAGTGTTTATTACATCTGGGCGCTATTCTAGGCCCTAATGTGAATTACCTTATTTAATTCCATCTAGCCTTTAACACAGTCACTGTTATTGCTAACGTTGTGAAGAGGAAACTGAGGCACGGAATGCATCCAGCTAATTAGAGGCTGAGCAGCCAGGACTCGAGCTCAGAGAGTCCAACTCTGAAGCTCAGGGTGGTGGGCAAGTCCCACTCTGCTCCAAGTCTGTGCAAAGTCATGCTGCCCTTCGCTCAGGCTTCCCTGCCAGGAAAGCCTTGGCACCATCTCCACCTTCCCTCTAAAATAGCTTCCTTGCTACTCACACTCAACGTGCCTGACTCCCCAGGGCACCAAGCCCTGAGGGTCACAAACAGTGCTTTCATGTTCCAAGTGGTCTTACACACAAAGCCAGCTGCATGGGAGAAAGTGCCAGAGGCTTCCCCGGGGCCAGGACTTCCAAAGCGGGGTCAGTCTTTGTTTTCAACCAAAATGGCCTTAACAGAAATGCACAAGGAGAGCCTAAGGAGGAGATCTTAGGGGTGTTTTCAGAGCATTATGAAAGTCTCCTCTTACAAGAAAATAAAGAACCATGAGGCACTTTCCCTAATTCCCTTCCTTTTAGTAGTTACCATAGCAGAGACGGTTTATGTTTCAGAGGCATCTCCTGACATGATTGCTCCAATGTTTAAAATAATGATCAGATCATTTTCCCACAGCCATTTCATCCGATGAGCCCAAATAGAATTATTGAGAAATTGCAAGGTCTTGCAGAAAATACCTCTTCTGACCTTGGGCATTGTTAGTTGGGCTGGCTCACAGGAAACAAGGTCCCCTTTCATTGTTAGAGATGACAGTTCTGCAGCCTTTTCTCCAAACAGGGTGACCCCAAGGTGGCAGGAAGAACCATTCTGAATGGACAATAATTTGTCACCTGTGCACCCAGACACAACTGCCCACTGTGCCCACACGAGCGGGAGGCATGGTATGTGACTGTTACAGAATGTCACTGTGCACCCCCACAGTGAAACAACATCAGCTTCTCTCAAGTAGCACTCTCAGCTCCAGCAAGATGCAGAGACAAAGGTGATAATAAAGTACAATCAATTCTTCTTTTAAAGACTTTTTTTTTTCCTTAAAAACACAGTTTGGTAAGTAGATGAGAATAGTGAAGACCATAAGAGAAAAGAAGAATGAGGGAAGATTTGCACTGCAGATACTTAAATGTATGCTGAAGCTGTAATAATTATATTGATAAATATGTTTGGGCAAGAATTGGCAAAATGATCAATGAATCAAAATATATAGCTCCAAAACAAATACTGTTCTCTTTCTCTCCCTCTCCCTCCTTCCTGCTACACACACACACACACACACGTGCATACACAATAAACTTGGCATTGTAAATCAGTAGGGAGAGGAAGGTTCCTCAGTGTACACTCAGGAAAACAGAAACCACTCTAGGTATTTCAAACAGAGGGTAATCTAATACAGGGAACTGATTACAAATCTATAGAAAAACCAGAGGAACAAAGGGGAGAAAGTCGTGTTGCCCAGGGATTAACCCCTGTAGGAAGCCACTACCTCCTCTAGGCCGAAAGAATTAAAATAGGTATTATCAAGAACCTAGGCGTTATCAAGAACCTGCTGATGCTGTTGCCAGAAGCAGAAAAACAGCTTTTACATTTCCCCCACCTGTTAATCCCACATAACTGCCTCCGTTGGCAGAACCTCACACCCAGATGCCCGGGAACCCTGGGCAATGCAGTTTTCAGGCTCTGGGCTATGGCAATAGGGTGGAGTTTATATAAGGACAGGTACGGGGCTGAGATGCAACAGACAGTACCTGGAAAAGAGGATATATTTGGTAATGCCACAGAAAGCAGTCAGTTAGCAACTGAGCAAAAACAAACATTTTCACTTCATGCTGTAAAGCAAAATAAATTCCAAGTGGTATGAAGGGTTAAACACACACATAAATAACTCAAAGAGAGAAAAGGAAAACAAAACAGAAGAACATGAGAAAAATTTTATGATTTAAGGGTGACAGAGAACTTTCTCGATATTGCAGCAGTGAAAGTTACAAAGGAAAAAATTCACATATTGGAATAAAAATAATTTGTAACAGTGAAAGAGATGATCAGGAACCAAATAATCTGGGAGGCATATGGTAAATGTATATGTACACACACACACACACACACACACATGCTTAAAACCTAACAGATTACCAAGTAAAGATGAACCTGTACGCACAGAATGTCTCAGCAATTCCACTGGAGAAACACATGCATATAATGGAAGGCTATAATATTAAGTCAGGAAATAGGATAAATGTTAATATACACATTAACATGGACGAATCTGGAAGATTTTAGGTGAAGTAAGCCACAGAAGAACATTTACAGTATAATTCCATTTATATAAACTTCAAAAACAGGTAAGACAAGCTTCGTTGTTGAGGGATGCATGGATGGGTGGTAAAACGATAAAGAAAATCAAGAGAATCGTGACCACGAATGTCTAAATTGTGCCTCCCTCACAATAAATCAGAGGGACGTCCAAGACACTTTGTAAGGTAAAGAAGTGTTCTATTTCATAAGTTCGACGGTAGATAAATTAGTGTTTACTGTCTTCTTAAATTCTACACTTCTGATATATGTCACAATAAAACTGAAAAACAAAAAATGCAGACATAAAGAACAATTCGAACCATGAGATAATATGAATATTCAACAATATATTGGATCAAAGAACTGTAAATTTAAACAATGAAATAGAAATTGTTTAACAATCAAATTAACAAGGATTCTAAATCTCATAATTCTCATTGTTAGCATGGGTGTAATGAAAAATCCTATTCTCTTGGTGGAAGTATAACTTGGTATATAAACATTTCAGGAAAGCAATTTGGCAACACAGATCAGGAGATTTTAAAAAATGTCCATGCCTTAGGGAAATGGCTTGAAACTCAGATAAAGTTTTTAGGTATGAAATCAGGTCATTTTAGTGTTTTTATAGTGGTGAGAAATTTAGAAACAGTATGGGAGTAAGTTAATCATGATAGATATAATAAAACATTACACAGCATTTAATGATGATTACGAAGATTGTCATTATCATTAGGAAATGCTTATGTCATATTATTTAGTGAGAAAAGGCAAACTGCAAAACTTTATACCCAATATGATCTCGTCTTTTAAAAAAAAATCCAGAAAAACAAGCATCGTGGAAGAGAATACAACAAAATATCAACAGCTATTGTATTTGGGTGCTGATTACGGAATACTTGTGTTTCTTCATTTTTTCTATATTTTGCAATTTCCCAAAATGAGCAATTATTACTTTTACGGAAGGGAGGGAAGGGTGCAGAAACTTAATAAAAAATAAAAGTCCAATTCGACTCATGTTTTCTTTCTGCACAGTTGTGTTACATTACACTTCAGCTTTTAGCCTGGCATTATTCCAAGAACATTCTCTTGCAGCAAGGAGATGGGAGAGGTTGAGTCCTTTCCAATGATCATTCTTCATTTCTACCTTGACTTACATAGCGACAGAGAAAGGGGAACTAACAGTCATTGCGTGTCATCTTGGGCACCGTGTTATTCCTATATACTATCCCCATGAGATAGAAAATATCACCCCCACCTTAACGTTGGAGAAACCAAGACCCAACAAGCTTAAGGCACTTGCTTGAGAGCACACAGCTAGCAAACGACCAGGAGGTATGTCTAATTCCTAGGTTGTTTCTCTAAACTCCCTTCCTTTCCATATGGTGGAGCCACTGAGTCAAGTGCCCTATCACATCCTTAACTTAGCTCAGAAATCGGTTGTCCTATCTCTCCGCATCCACGCCAACATTTATTGTTTTGGGACTTTTTGATAAAGGCCAGTCTCACTGGAGATAAGTGATATCTCATTGTGGTTTTGATTTGCATTTCCCTGATGATTAGAGATGTTGAGCATTTTTTCATATGTTTTTTGGCCATTATTCTGTCTTCCGAGAGATGGACATGCTTGGGACTGGGACTTGGGGGGAAGGGGGGGCAAGGGCATCATACGTAACCTAAACACCTGTACCCCTATAAACAACAAACAATAAAAAAAAAAATTGAATAAATCATAAAAAAAAAAAAAGAAATCGGTTGTCCTGGGCTGAAACACTGCCTTCACTTACTACATATGGAACTTTGGGTAATTTTTTTAAACTTCTCTGTGCCTCAGTTTCTGCATCGGGTTGGGAATAATAACGGTCACTGTCTTCCTCATAAGATACAACGCATATAAAATGCCTGGAAGAGTTCCTGGCACTCAATAAAATTTAGCCAACATTGTTATATCTCATGGGGTCTGAGCAAATGTTGGGGACTGGCTTGAGGTCATTTACACTCTCACTCACCCAATGCCTCCAGTGGAATGTCATCAGAGATGATCTGGTCCAAGACGCAATTTCACAGATGGGAACACTGCAGTCCAGAAAGATGAAGTAAGAAACCCAGACCACTCCATGGTAAGTGATCGAGGGTCATCCTATTAGTGAGTGTCATTTCCATCACTGTGCACGGCTTTTCCATGCTCTCTCTGACCAACAGCAGGGAGGACCAGATGACAACCTTGGTAAGAGAGTTATTTCTTTATGCACATACTATTCTTTACGGACATATTGTCATTTGATCACTCGACAACCCAGGGAGGTGGGCAAAGCAGGTACTGTGAACAAGGAAATGCCCTGGGACCTCCTTGGTCCCACAGGGAGCCGAGACAGGACCGCTGGAGCTCTTTGCACAACACTGTGGTACCTCAGAGAGCTTTGTGTCTTTGCTGTATTAGATAACCAACTTCATATCTCTGTCTCTTATAGACAGGAAAGAAATTGCACTGGTGGATATTCTCACCCTGATTTCTCTCTTAAACCCCATGTTACCAGCTATTATTCACTGGCATCTCAGGGGCAGGGAAGCAGCTTCCTCCAGCTCTTCATTAGTGGGGCTGGTCCACTAAATCTCTCTCCCAGAGCCCAGGTGGCCAGCCTATGGGGGCTGTGCCAGAGATTAGGCCAGTGGGACAGAAGTGATACCATACTTCTTCCCAACCCATCCCCTGCTACCTGCAGCCTTGAAGTTAAAATATCTACCTTACTTATGCATTATGTTAACCTGTGATGCCTTCAGAAACCTGACAGTAACTAGAATTCCTGAGGGCTACTGGAGAGGGTGTAAATTGATACAGCCTCTTTGGAAAAAGTCTGGCAATATCTACTAAGGCTAAGCCTATACCTGCCCTATGACCCAGCAATTACGCTCCCAGGCATATACCCAAGTGAAAGGACTGTTTATGTTCATCCAAAGACATAGATGAAAAGGTTAACGACTGCTTTATTAATACAGGGAAAATTGCAAAAAACCTAAATGTTTATCAGTAGGAAAATAGATAAATAAATTATGTCAATATTCATTGAACGGAATTTTTTTTGAGACAGGGTCTTACTATGTTGCCCAGGTTAGTCTTGAACTCCTGGCCTCAAGCAGTCCTCCCACCTCAGCCTCCCAAAGTGCTGGGATTACAGGCATGAGCCACCATGCCTGGCCATTCGATGGAATTTTATATGGCAGTAAAAAAATGAAATGCTGCTTCATGCAACAGTATGGGTGAATCTCACAAATGTAGTGATGAGAAAAATGAGACGGAGACAAAAGGAAACACACTGTATGATTCCATTTATATATAAAGTTCAATGACAGGCAAAACTAATCGATGATGCTAAAAGTTACACGATGTGTGTTGTTGAAAAGAGGCTTCTACTGATAACTTAGGGCAGTAAACTTGTATGGTGATAGAAATGTTCTGTATCTTAACCTTGCATGGTGGTTCTATGGGTGTAGCATATGTAAAAATTCATTAAGCTTTACACTTAAGAATTGTGCATTTTGCTGTGTATATATCCAATATTTTACATTTAAAAAACCTTGCTAGCTTGATCACTAAGGATTCTTTCAGTAGGAACTCAGATAATCCCTAAGCAAAAGCCAAGAAGATAAGGTTATCTTTTAGATCAACCTGTGGATCCTGTACATACCAAGCGGATTCTTCTTTCTCTAAGACCCAGTCCCAGGCTGGGATAAATCTCTCTTCTATGCGGTGTCACTGGCGTTGTACTCACTGCGCTCTGCTGTGTGTCTGTCTGCCCCTCAGACTGCACGCATCAAGAGCAAGGCCTATGCGCCCTTGCCCTCCTTTCCCTGGTACCTAGCAGACGGCATGGCTCAGAGTAGACACGCAATATCTGTTCATGGGACAGACGAAGGAGTGAGCGCACAAAAGAATGAATGAACATGGCTCACACAACTATGATCTATGAACACGATCTAAAAAGCTGCTGCTGTGCTGTGACTTGTGGAAGCTTTCTTTAGGCAGCATGACAGAGACCGGTGGTCCTCACCCTGGGGAAATTTTAGGCTTCCTTCCAGGGGACACTTGGCAATGTCCAGAGCTATTTTTGGTTATCACAACTGAGGATGGGAGGTGATACTATTGTACTTGGGATGATGCTAAATATCCTACGATGCATGGGAAGGCAGCCCCCTCCTCAACACACACACACACACACACACACACACAATCATCCAACTCAAAGTTCAGAAATCCTGATACAGAGGAACAGGAGCTAAACACAGGAAGAAAGACTTGAGTTCAAATGTCAACTAGCTACTTATTAGCTGTGTGACTCTGGGTAAGTTACGAAACCTTTCAGAGCTTTCTCCCTTGTACAAATAGGGCTGCTGTCTACCTTAAAAATAGTTGAAAGAATTAAATGAGCTAAGCTATGTGAGGTGCCTGGTTCAAAACAGGAGCCCAGTGAGACTTGGTTTCCTTCTCTTCCCTACTCTCGGTTTCGGACCCCCTTCCCTAGGGCCGCCGATGGGCAGTTTCTAATAGGAGAAACAGCTGTCAAGCATTCTTCTTCCTCTGCTTAAGAAACACCTGAAGAGCAAGGCTGCCTGTGAAGAATGCCTTTTACTTTCCAGGTGCACCAATAGCTCCTGTTCCTAATGAAATGCATTATTAAAAGATAAAGTCAACATATTCAGAACTCAGGCCTACGCTGCATCCCTAGGTAATCTGCCATTCTGCCAGTGTTGCAGGTGTCCTATAAGCCTGCCTCTGAAACACAGATTCTGATTTCCCCCGCCTTCCCTTGCTTTTCTCTAAGCCTGCCCAGACACACTGGGTTCCCGAGAGACGCAGAGCCGTGCTTCCTACGATACCAGCACAGTGTGCAAGTGGCAGAGACATCGTGAAGAAAGTACCCAGCCTTGTGCTTTGCAAATGCCAAGTGGAATTTCCCACAGGGCTCAATCTAAGCCTTGCTACCCTTTATCCCACACCCACCCTTTACGTATTTATGAGAGGGACTGGCCCCCCAGGCAATCCAGAACTGGATTGCTTGTGTATACTGATTATGATGAAGTTTTGCTGTCCTTGGTGCTGAAAAAGTTTCCAAGTGCTCAGGGCTTTGGAGTCACAGGCATTTCTATTACTCACGTTGGCCAAGGAATATAAGACAGGGCATTAATATATATGTTAACATTATTTTAGCAAATACTTAATATAGATTATTTGGGAAACACATAGAATGAAAATTACCACAAAAATGACCGATATTTACTGAGAGTATGCTACTTTCCAGGAATTGTTACTGACTTTATCTTATAAGGTACGTACCATATATTTCCCATTTTTCAGATGAGGAAAACTGAGGCAGTAACAATCCCATCCACCTGAACTTCCAGTGACAACCACATTGGCAGAGGAAGAAGAACTGGGCTTCCACAAAGGCCAATTCTCATTACTGGCTCTTCCTCCCATCTTTCTTCCTTTTCTCCAAAACTTGGTTTGTCTTGGCTTCTACAACTATCATTCTCTCTCCTGAGCCATCACCGTCTCTCTTCCTACCACACAATTTTCTTATTGGAGTGTGAATATGCCCCAGAACTCCTCAGCTTACAGAAAAGAAGCGAAAAGCCCTTAACCAGCACATTCCTCTAACCACCTCCTCATTCCTTTCCTCCTCTTCAAAGAGAAGCTCCCTGAAAGAGTAATTTTCAGTTGCCATTTCTAGTTCTTCACCTCCCATTTTACATTATTTCTTCAAATCACCCCCTGAAATGGACCTGAGTTGAAATCAACAATGGCCATCCTACTGGCAAGTCCTATGGATGCTTCTTTGAACTCTTGCTTTGGCTTCCAGTAATATTTAATGTCAACAACCACTCCCTTCTGCTCAAGATACTTACTTTTTTCCTCATGACTATTGTGTCACCACAAAATCCTAGTTTTCCTAATTCCAGGGTCCAGATTCTCAGTCCTTTTCCTGGATCTTCCTTTTCTGCTCAACTTAAAATTCTCAGTGTCACAGGGCTTGGCCCTGGGAATCTTTCACTTCTCCAAGTATACTCCTCATCCAGTGAATAATCTCATCCTATCCCATGGCTTTAAAAACCAGCTATATGCTGAGGTTTATATCTCCGGGTTCAATGTTACCTCGATCTCCAGACTTCTACATTCAATTGCCTCTCCAATCTCTGCTTACATGTTTTATCATCTCAAACTTAAGAGGATTAAAAAGGACTCCTAGATTTCCCTCCAAAACCACATCCTACCCTAGCCCTCCCCAATTCAGGAAATGTCACAACAACCTGGTTTTTCAAACCCAAATCCTAGGAATCGTCTTTATTTCCCCCAATAATTCACAACCAATCCTCCAATCAAGTTCCACAGACTGAGCTTACAAAACATATTCCAATTCAATCGACTTCTCTCCATCTCCAATGCCACGACCCCAGCATCTCTATCCTCTCTTCTGCGGATTGCTATAAAGCCCAATTTTCTATTTTAATTGTGTTTGAATAGGGAGTACACATATTCAAAATATGTACACCCCATCCTCCATTCCCAAGCCCTACTTTTCACAGATAACCAATTTTTTAATTCAATTTTTAAGACTCCTTCAAGAGTGTTCTTTGTGCAGACACAAAACACATACCCTCCCCTTTGTTCTCACAGAAACGTTAGAACATCATGCATTCTGTTCTGCTCCTTGCTCCTTTCACTTTGCCATGCATTTTGGAGATCTTTCCGTGTGGATGCTTGAAAAGAACTTCCTCTTTATTTAGTTACTTAGTATTCCATCACAGGGCTTTCACATGTTTTTAACCAGCAATCTATCCTTTGACAATGGGGTTGTTTCTAATCTTTTGCTGTCTCAAACGATACTGCAATAATCTTGCGTATAGTAGTCTCATACATGCCATTATACCCATATTATAAATTACCAGGGGTAGGATTACTGAATTAAAGGCAAAGTGCAAAAAACATTTAACTGATTTCTCTATTTTCTCTCTTGACTCCAACATTACATTTCTGACGGCATCTATAGGGGTTTTTTAAAAATGTAAATCACATTAGGTCACTCCCCAGTTCAAAGCCCTCCAATGGCTGTCTACGGCATACGGATGAGATTTAAATGCCTCACATCAGTTTCCAAAGTCTGCTTGCGCTGGACTTTGCCTACTTGGCCCCCAGCAGTAGTCCCCAGCAGTTCTATTGCAAGAACACGCCTGGCTCTCCTTGCCTTGGCACTCGTTCATCTCTCTGCTTGGCACCCTCCTTCAATGAGATCTTCACATTCTTCCCTCTCTACCTTCAGATCAGCTTAACATCACTTCTTGATAGAGACTTCCACGACACTCCATATGAAGCCCTCTACCCTGCTCCTCCCTCCTGGCGCTGTTTCAATATATCATTGCATTTTATTTTCTTTATATGTCTTCATCTTTCTATCTCATGGTTCTAGATGAGTGTCTGACAACAAATGTTTGTTGAATAAATAACTGTTAACATCCCAGTGCATTCACTTCCAGCATCTTTCCCAAAATGCATTTTTTAAATAGGTGGGAAGATAACATGCGGGTAATTTTCTGTCTTGGCTTTGTCATCTAGCATTATATTTAAGCTTCTCTCCAGGAAATTAAAAATTCTTTGCAAACACCCTGTTTTATGAATTATCATAGGGAGATAATAACTATTTTAAACATTCATTTTGTTACATGTTTCAATTATTTATACAGTTTTTTTATAATTTGAATTAACACAGCAACAAACATATTTAAGCACAAATATTTTGTCTATAATCTGGAATGTTCCCTAAAACTGGATTTACTAAGTTAAGAGAGTAAGGTCCCTTTAAGCCACCAGATATTTTTATGAAATAGCTTGTCAGAGGATTGTAATAATTTATAACCTTCTAGCAGTAAATCATCCAATCCTCATCACCTTTAATATTTTTTCAGTATTTACTCATTGAATAGGTAAAAATGGTCCATTCTTAAAATTATTTCTTTTTATAACTAATGAAGCTGAATTTTTTTTTTTTAGTTCACTTTTGACTGACTAATAACAACATTGTATCAACACCCATTTCCACAGGCTTGTGAAGACTTTGCTATATTAGAGCTCAGGCCATCAAGTAACCTGACTGTGAATTCTCTGCAATGGCAAATAAATAGCAAACAATCTTGTGGAATTACCACGTAAGGAGCACTTGCTTTTCACGTACTTTGGGGAAGGATGAACCTCCTTTAGAGTGCAATTTCCAGGAAATGCATTGTGCTTCCCTTGTTTTCCATGTAGGATGTAATTTCTAGCATTGTTGCTACATCTTCATTGACAGATATTTTGAAAGTTCTTGGACCATACTTCCTAGAACCTACTATTAATTTCCTTTTCCCCTCCCCTAGGAATGAAGTGTATCAGCAAAATAATAAAACCTCTCTCCTCTAAAGCATTGGCTTACCTTTAAGCTAATCTTAAAAATTTTCAATAAGTGTCTCCCAAAACTAGGCATTTTATCCAATGATATCAAATTAGCATGTTATAAGGGGTGCTGCACAAATAGCCTACATTGATTCACAGATGACTTTAAACATTCAGCAAGCCAAGAATCCCACATTATTGATCCATGCTAACAAAACGATGAAGTACAACTAATCTTTACAACACGTGCTGGGCAGAATGACATTTACAAATGCAGACAGACGGAAACCAATTGAACATTATTCTTTAAGGATTAAACTGATGGCTGCAATTAGATGTAAAAAGGTGAGCAGTCTCACTGCTGGGAATTGAGACTTAGCCTCCTGGGTCTGCGTCCAATTTGCCCTCCTCCTTGGTTAACCATGGTATCCCACTGTTCCTATGACTGGCTAGGTGAGTAGAGTTCCCCATAACTACTCAGGTTAAGTAAAGTGGTTTGTAAAAAAAGGCATGCTACTACTTTGACTTGTCTCTTTGAATTTTAATAACAGCTGCGCAGAAAGGAGGCTATGCTTAGAATTGTTGTAGTTTGATGCTATCACTGTGGAATACCAGATGAGCCCCCCAAAGGGTTTGGTGGGACAGAATATGGATATATCCCTTTGTATCTGATTCTTTGTTGGAATTAGACACCATGAGTCTCTGGAAGCTTGGGAACTCTCAGAATCTAATTTTTAATTACTCTCCTGTGTTTAAAGAAATATTTGGGCTTGACTCATAGCTGCTAGTCCTAGGGAACAACGCTGTCTGCCATTTCTGAGTAGTTTCAAGATTAGGCTGATAAACATCACCCAAAGAACAGAAAATCAAGTTGATAACCTTCAAGATGACTCTTATAGTCTTAAAATTCATAATGACTCTGCTTATCAGCAAAGCAGAACTGTGATGGGGTGAGAAGTATTTTGCAGCCAACAGAAAGCACCTGTGTTGGGAAATTAAATTCTGTCCCAGCTACTTACTTACAAGAGCGAGGGTTCAATACATGTTATTGTGCCCTAGTTTCCCCATCCTATCTATACCCGGCAGGGTTATATTGAGACTCTCTTGGGATGGCTCAGGGAAGCTCCTCTAAAAGAGCCCAAAGCACCCAGTGCTAAGAGACCGTGGTCCCCATCTGATTGTTTCTTGGCTCTCATTCTCTGTTCCTCATCTTTGCACAGCATCCTCATCCTTCCCTACTCTCCACTGTGCACTTGCATTTTAGAAACCAGCAAGAGCATATCCAAAGAAAAGCTCCAGGAGAAGGCAATTTTAGGGACATGGAATTAGCATTTCTATAGTAGTTACGATTTTGCTGTTGAAAGTGAGCAACGAATAAAAATCTTGAATTATACTGAGAAACGAAGGTAAAGTATTGGTCACATAGAACACAGGCATTGTTCAAAATGCATAAAATCTCCTTGGCAGGCTCAAGCTCCGACTTGCCAGTTTTAAAATTCATAATTACTCAGTTTAAAACAGACAGTATTCCCCAACTTTTGAAATATGACCTTCATAGAGTAAATTCCCTCTCTTATCCTAATGGGCTGTGGAAGTGAGCAGTTCACCTAACTCATCAAGCCTCAGTTTCCTCACCTGTAAGATAGAGATAATGATGACCATAAGCGTGACCAAATTCATGGCTCAAATGATGTCATCAGGATTTACTTTCTCTCCGTCTTTCAACCCTAACTTTCACTGTGCAAGCTTCATCCTTGGGATCCTGTGTGGCTTCCACATTCCCCAGCCTTCCATGAGGTTAAAGTCTAGGTGAAATGTGGAAGCCTCCTGAAAAGTCCAGATGCTTTCTGCTTGGCCTGAGGAATGTGGGTGTTGATCAACACCTTAGTGCCTTCTTCCGCCTAGAATCATGGCGTCAACCCCTCCAAAACTGTGTGGATAGAAAGTGGAAGTGGTGGATTCCCAAACAAAATAGAAAGCTGTCACCAGAAAATGAAAAAAATGGATGCACCAGAGGCAAAACACGATGGCTTGCCATGTTTGCCCAAATGAAAATTAATGGCAACACCATCTGTCAGTCATTCTTAACCCTGGTTGCAGATTAAAATCACCTGAGGAGTTTTTGTTTGTTTGTTTTGCGTGTGTGTGTGTGTTGTTTTTTTTTTTAGGCCATCTGGACTTCAATCCCAGAGAGGTTAAATTGAACACCCAGCGTGTGGGAACTAGACAGTGGTCCTTTTTTAAAGCACCCAGCTGATTCTACCATTCGGCCAGGGTTAAGAACCCTGTGTAGGTAGACTTGTGCAGATACAGACCTTGCACACAAACCACACATCCAGATGGGATGGTTGGGCGTGGGGTTTTCACTTGAAACTTCTGCAAAATCAAAGTCAGAATGCCCATCTAAGAAGTTGAAAAGACTGCAAATTTAGAAGAGACTGGGATCCTGCCAATGGTGCTACTTCTCAAGTAATTACAGACCCTTGCAGTTCTGAACGATTTGGACTATCAGTGAGTTGCGGCCTCTGCTCAAAATATGAATCAGTTCTAGGGAAGTCTGATGTGGTCCAGTTTTTTTCTTGCACATCTCTAACGATTGTGAACTCACGACTTTATGGAGGAACAGAGTCTACTTCGGGGGTTTTCATAGTTCTGATTTCCTAAGGCCTACATACTCTAATTCTGATCTGAAGTTCTACCAATCAACCATTTCTTTCTCTCTCTCCCCAGCCCCCCTCAATTAATATTCCTTTAAAATGTACTCCTGGTTATCAAACATGTCAGACACAAAGCACACGGCTAGTTAGTGAGAAAACGAGAAGGTTGGAGGTAGATCCACATTACTTTAAACTACTTTGATCTTATGCCACCTCTAGTAAAACACGGGGAGGCGGGGGGGTTATTAAACAATAAAACTGAGGAAGATGGAAAACAAAATGGTAGAAGTAAACCCAAACAAATGTGTTACGGCGAGAGATGTAAATCTTTTAAGCTCATCAATAAAAAGTCAGAGACTCTGAGTTTGGGTCAAAAATTAAAATCCCACCATATGCTATGTGCATTGGCTAGGACTAAAACAAAACTGTGTATTTGTATTAAATGCAAAACAACAGGCACACAGGTGCCAGTCCAGTGCAAACTAAAGTTCAGCTAGGGGCTGCAGCTGAATGTCAGGCACTGTAGAATTCAAGTAAAATATCTTAAAATAGAAGAACAGGATTATTTTATACTGATAAATATGCAGTTCACAAGGCAGACCAGCAGTCATAAATGTTTACTTGCTAAAATCATTAAATACCTAGAGCTAAAATTACTAGCAATACAAGAGACAAATGACATATAAACACATTGGTGGTAAGGGATTTTAACATTCAGTTTTTGACAGAGTAAGCAGACAAAAATAAATAAGGCTATAAGGGATCTGCATAATTTAATTAATATCAGGAAGATAATGGAAGTTCAAGAGTTGAATTAATACAATTTCCAAAGTTTATATCATACTAGGTCACACACTCAAAACAACAAAATCCAGTAAGTGGTGGTTAAGGTCACATTTTTGGGGCATATGTAGAAAATACTAATTAGAAGAGCATATAGAAAATATACATAAAATAATATTCTCTGGGCATAAATAATAGAAAATACTCTTTAAAATTTAATAAGCAAACAAACAAAAATACCTAAACTAAAAAAAAAATACTAAAAGAAACCCAAGTCTTTACAAATTGAAAGATCTCTCTCCTAAATATGTTAGTCAAAGATAAAATTAAAATACCAGTTATAGATTATTTAGAAATTAATGACCTAACAAAATTAATATACAAAAATGTGATGATCCAAGATTTCAGCCTTAAATTTTATTAGGAAACAAGAAAGAATGAAAGGAAATTAACTGAGGGAAAACACATCAATGAGTTTTTTCAAAGGCGGCAAGTAAAAACTAAGAAAAGCACAAGGAAGAAATAAAGGGAAGATAAGAATAATGAAATAATTAAAAATAAAAACTCAATAACTTAGAAAAGCAAATGAGTAACCTCTACAGTTAATATATAAATCTGAATGCTATTTTCTTTATAGACACAAATATTAAAAATTAGACATTAGAATAATAGCTAATATTTATTGAGCACTTAGTATATACCTGGCAGTGATTAAGTAAGCTATTAATAAATACTACAAGGAAGGTACTATTATCATCTTCATTCCACAGTGAAGAAATCGAGGAAGACAAAAAGGAACAAATAGGCCCAAGATCACTCATGTGTCAAGTAACAGAGTAAAATTAAAATATTTCCATCATGCTCCACAACCCCACAACCTAAACTCCTAACCAAAGCTTTATATAGTCTTTCAGAGTGAAGGAGAAATAAGATTAAAAGCCACAAATTAATCATTATAAGGTAATGCAATGTATAATAAGTGTATAATCATATGCTAAATAAATTTGAAAATCTTAACAATATTGATGGTTTTCTAGAAAAACATGAATTATAAAAATTGACTCAATGGGAAATTGAGTATACCAATAACTTCAGGGAAACTGAATAAGTCATACAAAAGTCATCTCTGCAAAAGGTACCAGGCTTAAATTATTCTAAATGTTAATTATTTCAAAATTTAGAAAAATAGCTAACTTCCATGCTATATAACTATTTAGGAAGAAGTAAAAAAAAGAAAAAAAGAAAAGAAAAAAAATGTGTCCTAATTTGTTTAGTGAGGTTGGCATGACACTACTGCCAAGACCTAACAACAATGCCGAAGGAAGAGAAAGCTCCAATTCAATCTTACTTACTGATATAAACATTCTAAATAAAATACCAGCAAACCTAATTCAGCTATACTTCAGAAGGATAGTTCACCATGACCAAGCAGATTTTATTCCAGGAAACCAGGGGTAATTTAATATTAGGAATCATTTAATATTCAGAACTCTATTAACATAATTTATCACATCGATGGCTCACAGAAGAAATATCAAATATCACAAGGGTTTTGACAAAATTCAATCTCTATCTCTGCATTATTTTTTTAAATGCAGAAATCTTGGAATAGAGGAATATTTCACAAACATTGTAAAGAATAGCTCTCACATCTCAACAGCCAACGCTTTATCAAACCACAAAACACAAACACTCCCATTAAAGTCCTGGACAAAACAAGGGTCCCTGCTTTTCAACAGTTTTAGATGTCGCAGAAAACAAGTAGAAAAACAAAAGTTTAATTTAAAACCAGCTTGGAAGCACAGGCACTGGCATCAGACCTGGGTTTGGATCTCAGCAGCCTCACTCACTAGCAGTTGAACATCATTTTAGTAAATCAGTTAAGTCGATTTCTTCTGTACTAGGAACGGTGATACCCATCCCATAAAGGACAGTGAAGATTACATAAGCAGACACAGCTAGAGCCCTTGGCATGATGCCTGGGCACAGGGCAATGGCTGAATTCATAACTACTCTTAGGATCACCTGCAAAAAGATATGAGTCATTTCTTTAGTAGACAACCCAGCATGGTCAACCAACAAATAATTAGAAATACCAAAGAGTTCAATAAGATGTCCAAAGGCCACATAAATACATACAAATAGTAGCGAAATTGGTTAGAAAACAGGAGACTCTCAACAGCCACCTGCTAACAATTGTAGGTATTTTGCACATATTGTTCTTTATTGGAAGGTCCTGCCTATCCCACAGTGGCCCCATCTCTGGCTGGCCACATCCTATAATTTTCGTTTACATTTGAAACCAGTCATCACCTTCTTGGGGAAGCTTTCCTGCCTCCAGGCCCAATCCCCTACCATGTGTGCTTTTAACTGGAGCAGCTCCTTTGCAGCACTTATCATAGCAGAAATCTCATATTTTTTTTGTGAAATTATTGGATTAATGCCCGTTTTCCCCTCAAGGCTTAATTCTCAGAGTATACTATGCAGTTATCAAAATTATGTTTATGTAAAATAATTTAATGTCTACATGTGGTCTACATTATTTTTAAATGCATCATATAGATCAGTATATAACCACGCAACCCTCATTTTTAGAACTACACATAGATGGATAGATAAAAGAATAAAAAGATATTCATCAACATATTAATGATGATATTAGATTTTCTATTGTTTAAATTTTCTCTCCAATATTCAACAATACTTTCAAACGTTTACTATAAAATAATACTATTTCTCCTTTAAATGATACACAGGGATTTTTCAAACATCTAAAGTTCTCAAACACTAGAAATAAATATATTTCTTTTTTTTTTTTTTTTTTTACCATCAGGTGACAGGTGTTTGGGTGGCCATTGCTGCTGACCACATATAAACATATGTATTATACAGAAATGTCTTCTTTCAAAAAAATATCTTCCTAACTAATAAACTATTATCCATACAGAAGAGAAGACTTGAGCACATAAAGAGGGAAGCAGCATTGTTGATGCAATCTGGGGAACTATTTTAATCTCTCCAATACAAGAACAAGCTCCTACCTCAGCCTCCATGGAATCACACACCTAGCACCACTTCTCTCTCTCACTCTCTTACACACACACGCGACACCGCCAGTTAGTCACCAAATACACACTGAGCATCTACTAGGCAGCTCAGCCCTAGGCTTAGTCCCTGCCCCCGATGAAGTCATCGATGACCGAGACCGCCATATTGAGAAAAGAAAACCAACGGCACGAAATGGAACGTGAACGCTGACAAAAAAGTGGCAGGCAGCAGTGTTGCCCATTTTCAGAGTTACACCTTCCCACCCATCACGAACGCCAGCAAGACTCCCAGCAGCGGTGTGAATCAAGTCCCTTGCTATTTCCACTGCAGCAGCATAAATATAGGAGTGGCTTGAGGGACTCCCAGTGCTAACCAGATACATTCAAACACCTTAATTGAGGTCCACTCTCTTGCCACGCCCCCACCTGGCACACTGCCCTCGGGTCTCAGACCACAGAGCTGTGCACATGTCAAGCCTTCTTCAAATGCCTTCCTTCCATCTGGGCATTTCATCCGGCTATCTCTCCCCGCAAGAGTCAGGTTCCCATCCTCTCTTCTCCCACAATCTCTGATGGTCCTTCAGTTTTGTTCTTGTCACCCTATATTCTCCTGTCCCCTTGCCCTCTCTGATTCACCCACCAGACCAAGGCTCATTGAAGTCATGTTTTACGTATCTCAATATGCCCAGGTCCTAGCTCTGTGCCTGGCACATATATGTTACTTCCGATAAATGAAGAGAGGAAAGAATGAATAAATGAAATTCAC
>RJWJ010025157.1:0-24153 GCA_004363605.1 Indri indri
TGTATGCACCACATTTTCTTTATGCATTCATCTGTTGATGGACATTTAGGTTGTTTCTTAGCTATTGTGAATAGTGCTGCAATGAATGTAGGAGTGCTAATGTCTTTTCAGATCCTGATTTCAATTCTTTTGTGTATATACCCAGAAGTGGTATTACTGGATTATATGATAGTTCTATTTTCAGTTTTTTGAGGAACCTCCATACTGTATTCCATAATGGCTACACCATCTTGCATTCTCACCCACACTGTGCAAGTGTGCCAATTTCATGGAGTTACTTCTTCAAGTTCATCTTAATCTAAATTAAATTTTTTAAGGTCATAGGCCTTTAATTTATAGCATCCCTAAAGGCTGATTTGATGTATTAATGTAAATAACAGCAGCACAAAGCAGTTAGTCAAGTATTTATTAAGCACCCATAAGGTAACTCATTTTTGACCGAAAATCCTTATGAATGGTACAATTTGTTTTCACACTTGGTCTTAGCCAAAAGGCTGAGAAAAAAATGCATTTTGTTTACAACATAACCTGTTGGTACTTAGGCCGATTGTGTTACTATAAAGAAATATCTGAGGCTGGCTAATCTATGAAGAAAAGAGGTTGATTTGGCTACGATTGTGCTGTCTGGAAGGCTGGGCATCTGGCGAAAGCCTCAGGCTGCTTCCATTCATGGTGGAAGGTGAAGGAGAGTCAGCATCTTCAAAGATCATGTGGCGAGAGAGGCAGCAAGAGGGACAGAGGAGGAGGGGCCAGGATCTTAATAACAACAACCTCTCTCGGGAACTACTAGAGCAAGAACTCATTACTGCAGAGACTGCACCACGCCACTCATGAGGGACCCACCTCCATGACCCAGACACCTCCCACTATGTCCCACCTGCCCCCAACGTTGGGGATCCAATTTCAGTGTGAGGTTTGGGGGCAGGGGGACAAACATCCCAACTATAGCAGTACTATTTAGATGATGTTCAGTTTTGATGATAACAAGCTCATTTTCAAAACCTTTATGGATAATAAGACTATGTCATTTCAAGGGCTTAAAAGTGAGTTATTGACCCAGCGTGGACCTCATCTGATAGTTTCCCACAAACAACCGGAGTCATGTACAATTAGCTCCTCATGAAATCTATTTTAAAAAAGTACTTTTGTTTTTTAATCACCTAATGGAACAGGTCAAAGTCCTCGATGTAATGATTATATTCAGTGTGATGAAGACATTCAGCTCAGTTTTATAGATAATATTGTGAAAACAGTGTGGGATTCATTGAGAGGCAAGAGCCTGAGTGTAGTATCTCTCATCTCCACACCTCTTCCTCATTAACACTCGTCCAGGGCAACAAGAGCTGCCCTAACATTCTGCTGTTACCTCTGCCACTGAGAGCCCAATGCAGCTGGCCTGGCAGGAACAGAGACCACAGCAGCGATGCCCAAAGCATACAACCTACATAATGGCTTCTGTGAATCATTTCATTTTTGCAAGCCCAGCTGCTCAGGTTTTGGTCACTTTCCATTGATGTCCTTCAGGCTTGGGTTTGGGAACCCAGAAAAATAGCTAATTATCCTAATTTTTTCAAATGACGAAGAAACGCACAATCCCTAGACTTCCTTGTTATTTCAATTCTGGGACCTGACTTGAAAATCTGTGGTGTTTCCTGTATAATGCAGCACCTCTCAACCATGACATACCGCATGTACTAGAATGTTGTAGAGAAATACACTGCACAGAAGATGAATTTTAGCAGTTTCTCTCTCTCTCTCTTTCTGTAATTTGATATTAAAATAGTGATTTAACATTTTAATGTGGCATAGTTGACAACGCAGGTTTGTGCAATGAAAAGATAATTGCTATAACATTTTAAAATATTTTATTATGGCATTTTTAATAATAAAAACAGTAAAATGCTTTTGCATTTTAGACTCAGCCTAAACTTTAATAATCATTTTTATTCAAATGACAGGATGTAGAACATTTGAATGTTGTATATACACCCATGAATGATTTAGGGGAACTATGAAATTACATTAAATTTGAAGAATACAGTTTAGTGTAGGAGGGGGAAAAAAAACACTAATGACTTCACAGAAGAAATATTTATTGGAATATCATGTTACCTTTGTTTGTAGCATAATGGTCTCAGAGGGATCAAGAGAGATTGTTTTGATGGTAAATTTATTACATAGTTTTTAGGGGCCTGGGCCTAAGGGATCTTGTTGAAAAGGGTTTTGTGATCCCAGAAGCTATGAGGAACTTTGGCCTCTCCCAGAGAGAGTCTCCAGAGTGAATCGATGTCCTTGGAGAACAAAACAGATGCTGCCCAGGGGGAGCAAATGTTTCAAGTTGGTGTCAGCTCACCAAGGAAGGGAGCAGACAGCACATATTTCACGTCTGTCAAAAATGCAGTATTTCCTTTAAGAAAGTAACTCCAGAGCATTCTTTTTTCCCCCTCTCCTTAAAAGCTCAGGCTTGATATTGAACTACCTGAGCTGGATTCTGCCTTTACCATTTATCGGTCATTTGACCTTGATCAAGTTACTCAACCCTCCTGAGCCTGTGTCTTCATCTGCAAAATGGGAATAGTATTAATAATAGGACTTCTCTCTTAAGATTATTGTGAAGACTAACTGAAGCAATCAACAGATAGCACTCAACTGCATCCATAGAGCCTTGGCTCACAATTAAACTCTCCAATAATGGCAGCCATTATTATTACTGTAAATAACTATTTTTTAAAGCCGTGTTTTGTCTGCATGTGTGTAAGAGGGATCCATGAGGGCATGACTTGGGAAATAGGGTATGTATGTTAATGCCTCAAACTCCAGCTTCACTTTGGGCACCCACAGGTCTACGAAGAGGGCTGGCATGAGGCCCGAGGTGCACACTCTGTCTCGTGGCCACAGCGCACCCTGAAGATTAAGAGGAGCCAGACTATGGCAGAGTCCCCAGGATAGCAGAGGGCCTTCCAGACTCCTCTCTCTCATGACTCACATCTCTAGTATGGGCTCCAGGCAGCCCAGAGATTCCAGACTGGACAGGCCACAGGGCACAGTGACTGTGTACCTGAGTTGCCAAAAAAGAAAATGCTACCCTTCAACTGCATTTACAAGAATTTGCCTGGCTCCTTGCCTCTGCGACTCTCTCCTACCACTTGACCCCTCTCTGCAAGCTTAGCCTCGCTCCCGATCTGTGGCCAATCTTGTCCTCAGTCAGAGGGAGCTGAAGAATAACTCAAGAGCTTCGGTGATTCCACATCAAGACCACTTTGAGGCTTCTTCGGCTTTCATTATTTATCTCAGTTTTAGTAATAACAACATTAACAGTAATAACTAACATTATTAACACCTACTCTGTTCCAATCACATTACATATATCAGTTGATTTGCTTCTCATAAAAAAACCCTATGAGGTAGGCGTTGTTATTATTCTCATTTTACAGATGAGGAAACTGCAGGCCAGAAATGCTAAGTAACTTGACCAGAGTTACACATGTAGTGGGAGACAGAATGGAGCATTGGCTGGGCAAGCCACACCTTTAACCACGTCCCCCCCTAATAAGCTTCTCCTGTATTCCTCTGCCTTAGCCCCAGCTTGTTCTCTCATTTTAAAGATCAAATCTTTGACTTGTTCTGTCTGCTTGATTGCCTGGGCTACGAGCTGCCTGGGGCCCTAGGTCCTCATGACAGCCCTCCCAGGAGCTGGGGCCCTCCCCTGAGCCCTAGGCCAGCAGTTCTGCCACTTGCACCCAATTTCAGGTCTCTCTGCCCTGGACTCCTCCTTGGGCTGTGGCCTGATGCCTATCTCCACACATTCCAGATGCTACCTTTTTGGCGAGGTTCCACACATCACCCACAGGGACTTTGGTCTCCAAGCTTCTTGCTTACCTACATTGGATGTCCCACGTGTGGGCTCCAGCTCCTCCAGGCGTAGCTCTGGCTACAGTGGCCCACACTTTGTTCCTGATGGTGCTGCACTGGGGCTTCTCTCTGCAAGGAGTGCCCTGGCTGTGGAAGAGCAGGCCACATTGTTTTCATGCCTGCTTCATTCTTCCTCCTCCTTCCACAGCTGAGTCTGGAGAAGAGTCGTGTGCAGGGAGCCAGCATTCGGGCTGTCTTGAAATATACAAAATGGGCACGTGATGTGGTTACCATTCTGTTCAACGTGGATAGACAGGCTTCTAAGTGTGTAGACAAGAAACGTTAAAATGACTTAGCCCCTCAAAGACCAGTAGAAAATATTCAAGTGTCCTTAAGACTATGCTATACCTCTGTGAGTAGGAAGGGGAAATTTAAACTTACAGTATGAAAATGATCAACTAGATATTTTTCAATTTAATGCCTAAGATATCGAAATGTCAAGTGTCCCATGATACTAGGCCAATTGAAATTAACTGAGTAATAAAATACACCTACAGCAGTAGGAGAGTTAAGGGACTCTTGAGTCATGAAAACACATATTTGATGAACAAGTCAAAAAAACTGCCCTGTCTAGAAGGCAAAATGTTCAACATTTTGAGAGGTAATAGATTCTTAACTCAGAAGGAGACAGGGCCACCACCTAAGATAATTAGCCTCCACAGGAGGACCACAGATGCCTCAAGGCCAAGGACATCTCTGACATGAGAGGGAGGCCCGGGACATCAGAGCTGCCTAAAAACTCAAAGGATAGTCTGCAAAGCCCTTGACACAAGTGCAGACAATCCTTAACAAGAAAAAAACATTGGCCTCGTTGGTTCATCTGGGAAAGTGCAGGAAGGTGAGAGAGGGTATGGGTGACAGAAGTTGTTAAGATCAGAAATAATAAAGGAAAATATTTTCAGATTATACTCACCAAAAAATTCTTTGTAAAGCCAAAAGCACCATAAACAAAATTAAAATTTTAACAAGCTGGTTATAAGGGTCTGTCTTTCTTTCTCTCTCTGCCCAGCCTCTGACTTCCCCTTCTCACACACGGAGAATTCTCCTCTGTATGACTCTGGATGAAAGGGAGGGTCCACTCTCCACTACAGGATACGAACAGTCCAAACAGTCGCTTTCTCTGCTCCCTGGCAACCAGGGTGCAGGCTGTGACGGGGGCTCAGCCAATGGACACTCTGGTCCAGGACTCTGAATCAGGACAGAGGAGATTCCATTTTTGTGGCTTCAGCATCAAGTCTCCAGCGCCAGTGTGGGTGGAGGTGCCAGAGTGGCTTTCGGAGTCCAGTGTCAGAATTGGCAGGGTCCTCACCGTGCTGTTCCTATACTGTGTTTTGGGCTGTTGGTCTGCCTAGCTTCCCTCAGAGCTGCTCTATTTTTAGGGTCTAGAGTTCTAGCTTTTCCAGTGATTCTGTGATCTACCAAGTATCCTTTCAAAACATTCATTTTGTGCTGGAATGAGCCAGTCACTTTCTGTAGCATACACCCCAGAACTCCTAACAAAACACTAGAGGACCTGCTTGCAGCATTTTATGGGCAAAAGCAAAATATTCTGAAAATATAAACAGCTCTAACAAAGTCAATAAGGAAGATGCATATTCCAATAGAAAAGAGGGCAAAGGACACGCAGAGACAATTCACTGGAGAGAAACTACAGATGGCCAACAAACAGGAAAAGACATTTGCCCTCACACTCTTAAGATACAAGTTTTGCAAATATTGTTAAGAAATAATTTTTCCTGTATCATACTGACAAAGATTTAAAAAGTATTAATGCTCAATGGTGGTGAGCGTGTGTGGAACAAGTTGTTGTTGGGGGTGTAATATGATATAACCTTTCTAGGGGGTGGGGGAAAGAAATCTGATACTATGTATCAAAATTGAAACTATTCCTTTTGGCCACACAATTTTGCTTGGAGGAATGCATCCTGAAGAAAGGCCATGACCCATGAAGTTCAGTCCCCAAAGGATGTCTTAGAATACACGTTTCATGTAACTTGAAGTAAATTCATAGTTCAAAGTAATTTTAAAATAACTCAAACATTTTTCAATTGTTTGTCCCAGGATGGGCTTTCCTATGGACAGGATGGGCTTAACAGAATTATACGTGGTATTAGGTTCTTTTTCATCCTCTCCCCCAATTCTCCGCCCCTGTACATTGCAGCTGTGATCCTCAAACACTGTACTAAAGTACTCCTCCTACCCTGGCTACAGGCACCTCCTCCTACTCCCCCCGGCTTTGGATCAAGAATGTGTCTTCCCCAAGAGTGGAAGAAGAGGAAAGACCAAACTATTGGGGGAGGTGAAGAAAGAGAACATTCACAAATTATAGTAATAGTCCTTGTGTTACTCCCACCTAAAAATAAGTGAAGAAGCGTTCTAAGAGCTGTATCTCAGTCCCTGCTGCCCTTCCGCTCGCTCTGTTCCAGGCCTGACTCAGTGCTGCTCTTCAGGCCTTTGTCCTCGCTGCTCCGCCCCAGGTAAATAAATAGGGCTTGGGTCCTATTCGGGTCTTTGTTCATTCGCTACCTGGGCAGTGAGGTCTTCCCTGGTCACCCATTTAAAATTGCAGCAAACAACTCCCTAGTGTTTCCTATCTTCCTTCCTTGCTTTATTTTTCTCCACAACACTCATCATTAATGAATATTCTATATATTTTTTTCATTTGTAGTCTGCATCTCCCCTCCACTACTAGAATATAAGCTCCATAAGGGAGGGATTTGGGGCCGTTTTATTCACTGCTTTATCACAGTGCCTAGGAGACAAGCTGACACAGTGTAGACGCTCTAAAATGATTTGCTAATGCAAAAATATCCTTGCTCATGCTTCTTGTAAAGAAACAAAACATCCTATGTGTAGATTTGTTAAATAAATTACACCACATGGGCACAATGGACTGCTTAGCACACTGTGGCAAGCAGAATAATAATGACTGCCCAAAGATATCAGGTCCTAATTCCTAGAATTTATAAACGTTACCTTATTTGGCAAAAGAGTCCTTATATGTGTGATTAAATTAAGGGATTTGAGAAAGAGGCAGAGGGAGAACTCACAAACACACCGAGGAGAAGGTAACATGAAGATGCAGCAGAAAGAGAGTGAGCATTGGAGCGATGTGGCCACAAGCCAAGGAATGCAGCAGCCACCAGGAGCTGGACATCCTGATTTCCACCTAGTGATACTGATTTCAGACTTCTGGCCTCCAGAACCATGAAAGAATAGGTGTTTGTTCTTAGTGGGATGTGATTTTTTTTCTATTTTTGGTAGAGAGGGGATCTTGCTCTTGCTCAGGCTGGTCTCAAACTCCTGGCCTCAAGGGATCCTCCCATCTCAGCTTCCCAGAGTGTTAGGGTTACAGGTGTGAGCCACCACACCCAGCCAGGTTTCTAACTGTAAAGTTTAATCTTCAGTACCCGGTGTCTAAACTCTTGGCTGATTAATTCAGATCAAATCTTCACACTTTCAATAGTTTTCTCCTTTTCATTCCCAAACCAAATTTCAAGGACAATATACAGAAATTAATTTTTTAGTTAGAATGGAGGAAATTGTGTTTAAATTCCTTCAGAGAATTAATGTGGAGTTAAATGTAATATTTGCCAACTCTATACTGCTTTTTTTTAATTCTTTATTTCAGCATATTATGGGGGTACAAATATTTAGGTTATATATGTTGTCTTTGCCCCACCCAAGTCAGAGCTTCGAGCGTGTCCATCCCCCAGACAGTGTGCACCGCACCCATTAGGTGTGTCTATACCCATCCCCTCCTCCCCATTCCCATCTGCCCGACACCCGATGACTGTTGCTACTATATGTGCAATGCTTTTGCTTGCAGTTTTCCTTGCCATTTTTATTTTAATCCTTACTATCTGCTTTTATAGAGATTATTTCATTTAGATTTTGAAGTATTTTACAACAATGTTTAGTAGAGGGGAAAATATTTCCAGCGTACGGAGAAAGTTTACCTAGGTTAGATGACCGTTCTTGAGTGGGATGGATTTTCGTCATTGCCACCTGGAATGTGGAGCTTCTACCTGACTGGTAATAAGAGATACTTTTTGTGGAGGTTAATTGATGGTCTTAGGAAAACAACATAGCTAATTTATTTTTAACAGCAAAATCTTTGATTTGTCAGACACTTAGGAATCCATTTAAAGTTGTGATGAATCTGAAATAATTTAGAAACTATTTGACCCCCCTCCCCCCCAGTTGTGATATTGACAGATTTGTTAAATGAATTCAGTCGGTGAATTCTGATGATGTCTTTACCAACTTTGGCCCCCCCAGGGCATTATGGGAGAATTAAGTGAAAGGATAAATGTGGAAGTGATTTATAAGCAGCAAGGGTGGTCTAATATTATAATCTTTATAATCTTTGTGATCACCGGCATCGCCATCACCACCGCCACCTTCACCAGTGTCGGGTCCTATCTCAACTATTGGAAACTCATTTTCCTGCCCCAGTTGGCTGCAGTCAGTTCAAAATCTTCAATGTGTAATCTTTCTTTCCCATCACTCCAGTCGTATTCTCCTCTTTCTTCAACCCCGGCTCTGTCTTTCAGCTGAAGCAACTTCACATCTTTCCAAAAGATTCATTTTCTCCTCTAAGGCTTTTTCCTTGACCATCACAACAAGCTCAGAAACGCCCAGCGTCAGTGATGACTGATGACAG
The DNA here is from genome assembly GCA_004363605.1 of Indri indri. Taxonomy (NCBI): domain Eukaryota; kingdom Metazoa; phylum Chordata; class Mammalia; order Primates; family Indriidae; genus Indri; species Indri indri. Next base: position 8,579 of record RJWJ010025157.1, read on the forward strand.
AAACCAATCTCTCTCCCTGCTGTCTGCCCTGCCTTTCACACGTCCCGTTCTTCTCAGTGTAAATGCCCTCTGTTTGAATTGTGACTTCCCTGGGAGACTGGCCTCCCCCATCTAATTCATTATTGGCAGCATCATTGCTATTTATGAGTGAGGCACAGTAGACATTGGCATGCTGGGTTCTTGCTCTAGAAAGATGGCGTTGGGATGACTTTCCTAGAGTGCCCACTGGGGTTGTTTTCTGAGTTAGCGGGAAACGGTGTAGCACCATCACCCGTGTTCTCCTATATCCTCTTGCCTACAGGAATGCATTTGAGAAACAGGTATTGTAGCTTTCCTCTGTCACCATGAAATAGCGTTTTCCTCTGGCTTCTTTCCACGTCCCTTCCTGTACCTCTTTGCTCCTGGTATGCCTACTCCTAGCACCCCATTTTCAGAAAGTGGCTGGCTCCAACTTTTGACACCTGATTTAAGTTGTGAGCGATAATCTAAACTGCAGGTGCTTAATGTAAAGGCTATTTATTTACTGAAGCTTAAATGGATCTCAATTTCAGAGAGTTTCTTTTAAGTCTTTTTGGCTACCCTTTCTCGCTATCCAAATTATAACAACTGTTTGTTGATCATCACTATGTACCAGGCTCTATGCAAGGTGTTTTACATATATTTCCTTACAATTCCACAATTTATACAAGCCCTATTTTATGTTTGAGGAAATTTGGCATTTGAGAGATTAAGAAATTGGCCCCAGGAAGCAAAACTTAGCAAATGACTGAGCCCAGATTCAAATCCAGGCTTGTCTTTCCATACCCCCCTCCCACTTTTCCAGAGACCCCTCCCCACACCCGAATTTGGTGCCCCATACTACAAAATTGTTTTCTACCTCCCTAATTAATTTTCCTATTCCTTAAGTTTTAGGTGTCAGAAAAGAAGGAAGACAATTACCTTAGTAATTTATGCTAAGGTACTGATGACTCTTGCCCTTAAAAGGAGAATTTGTCAGTTCAAATTAGTCATCAGTTTGTGTAACATGTAAAAAAAACTGTCTTAAAGGGGTGTCTTTCTGTTCTCTCTTACTTAACCCAAGTCACCAAAAGCCCCTTCACCCCACCATATGCACAAGCTCATGCACACACACGCACACACACACGCACACACACACGCACACACACACGCACGCATACATCCCTGAAGAATAAGAGGTTAACAATTTGAAATTTGCTTTGTGCCGACCCCAGATTTAGCCAATCGAGCTAAGTGGCTCAGTAAGTATTGACAAACTAAGACCTGGACCTTGGTTTATATATGGGACTCAAGGTTAATTTTAATATAGTCTACTCAAAAGCTACTGGTCTTTCCAATTAGCCAGAGAATATGGGACACTTGATGTTCAATACTTCAAGGTTAGCCACTGCAGAAAATTATTTGAAAAGAGAACTGCTAAGGGACCTGACAGAGGAGACACTACATATATATGCAGTCTTTCTTTCTCTCTCTCGATCTTTTTCTCTCTCTGTCTTTGAATCTTTCTCTGAGACTTGCTAATTCCCTTTAAAGTCTGCTATTGAAAACCTTGAATCATGTATGTTAAGGCTATATAACCATATGTCTAAGTCTCTTTGAAAAATGTTTTATTTAAAATTATACAAGAAATGCATGATTATAGGCTCACTGTAAAAAAATTTAAAACTACATAGAAATATATATAGTAAAAAATAAAAATTGCTTATCATCTTCATTCCCATTTTATTCCTTCTCCCTAAATAAAGCAGTATTCACAGTTTGTACCTAGTTGTACAGCTGTCTGAATGGTTTTCTATCATTAATATATAGTTAATTTATACACAGGTTTATTTTTTATTTTTTATGTAACTGAGTTTATACTAAATATGATCAAATATACTTTGTCTAAGGTACCTTTAAGATAGTTCCACGTTAAGATATATAGATACATACTTTGTTCTTTTAAATAGCTACATATTACTCTATTTTATAACTGTACAATAATTTATATAACCATTTTTTTATTGGTAGACTTCTGTGTGTTCCCAAAGTTTCGCTATCACTAGCGTTACTGAATGAAATCGAATATTTTGTAGGACAGATTTCTAGAAGTAAAATTCCTAATCAAAAGATTCCTCGGTTTCTTTGAGCAATTAGCTCATTTTCTAAAAGCCACTTCATTCAGAAAGTCTTACAGGAATCATTAGACGAGTTGAGCGCTAAATCCGGAAGAGCATAATCTTTTCAATGTTGGATACTGACGTGAAATAATGGCTTTAGAAACAGATAACGTACTCTTACAGCACACTATGCACCGATCCACTTCTAAATAAGGCATTTCATAGTAGTAGAGCTCGTATAACGTTAGAGTTGAAAGGCATCTTAGGCACTGTGGCAAAAGGCAATATTTATGATAACAATAGCTAGCATTTATTGAGTACTTGGTTTGTGCCGGGCATTGCTGTTTTACTTGGTTATTTTGTTTCATACTCAAAAACAACTCTAACTGCTATGCTTTAGAAAGCTTGTAAGTTCTTGGGCAAGTTCTTTAATCTCTTTAGGCCTCAGTTTCTTCTGCTCACACAAGCACTGGCTCTTGAAAGCCAATTGTGCCCATCTCTTCCCAACTTGTTCAGGTGTTGGTAGCCTGAAGACCGCCACGGTGGAGGTATTTGTACCCTGGAAATTAGCAAATGCTACAAATCAGGGTTCTCTCAGGCCAGCAAGCTGACCCTAACCCCACCCGCCTAAACTTCTTAGGTATTGCCAGCCCGAACCCCTCCCATTTCTCTTCCTGATGTCCTACATCACTTCCGCCATCGATATTCAAATTCAGATTTGGTTCCTTCTTTTCCGCTGCATCACTCCCCTCCCTCATCCATCCCTATCTCCCCAGACAACAGCTCTTGCCCTTACCCCACCTGCGTGCCCTGGAGTGCAGGAGGAGAGATGGACACAGAAACCAGTGACGTAATGCTGACCACACTTTATTGCATATATTTCACAGCACACATTAAGCAAAGAATTTTATTAATTCAATATGGCGGCTTTGGGGGAAAGTGGATACCTGGATGTGTATCCCATGCCAAATTGCCATCCATCATGGGAAAGAAGTAATTGGAGGGCTTATATGTCCACACAGGTGAGTGTCACTCCTGGACTTCATGTCCCATTCTGCAGTATGAGTCACATAAGCATTTTGAGTCTATTCCTCCCTGTTTTAATATTTACTGCCACATGACTGCTTGTTATGAAGAGTCAATTAAATAATTTATGCGCTGAGCCCAGCACTTAGTAGGTATTGAACACTGTTAATTCCTTTGCTTGTTTGGATGAGAAAGCTGTGGTCCAGAATAGTTTAGTGACTTACCCAAGGTTGCACAGATGGTTACTGACAGAGCAGGGACCAGAACCTGGGGCCTGTGACTCAAACGAAGAGATATTTCTATGAACCCAGTGATTCTCAAAGTTCAAGGAATCCTGGACAAACCTTGCCTTTTCCAACTACATATATGTAAAACATTAGGTTTTCTTTATATGTTAATACTTTAGCCAAAGCTACAGTACATAGCACAACCTTTAAATGAAGAAGCAGATACAAGAATACTACCATCTTCTATTAAGCCAGCATTAAAAAGATTTGCAAAAAAAAAAAAGACACACTTTTCTTCTCACCAGTTATTTTTGTTTTGGAAAACAGTTGTTTTACATAAAAGTATGCTATTTATGCTAACATATTTGTTAGCATTGTTATTTTGAAATAAATTCCTGAATAAACATTTTTAAAATGTCTCATTTTTTCATTTCTAATATATGTATACTTCTCTAAAGCATTGTATCTAGAGATATGACCCACATAAACAAAGCTTTCTTTCCTTTTTAATTTTTAAGAGTGCGAAAGGGTCTTGAAACCAAAAAGTTTGAGAACAGCTGTATGAAACCATCTGCTCTGCCCCCTAATATATTAGAGTGCTTCTGTGTGTCGAATAAGGAGAAGGAATTACAACCATAAACAATCTTTAAAATTTTGAATAATTTAAAATGTGCTAGAATATAACATTTTGAATCTGGGAGTTTTGAAAGAGTGCCAGAGTTGAAAAACAGTCGGGTTAATGTTAGTGTGTTGGGCCTGCTCTAGTCTTTAGCAGTTGTGATGATTAATTTTATATGTCACCTTGGCTGGGCCAGGGCAACCAGATAGTGGGTCAAACATTATTCTGGATGTTTCTGTGAGGGTGTTTTTGTAAGATTTGCATTTATTTTTTTTTCTTTGTTGTGCTATCAAATATCGTTCATTCTATCTAACTATGTAACTATACTTTCGTACCCATTAACCATTCCTACTTTATCATCCCTCTCCCTGCTATCCTCCTCAGCCTCTGGTAACCATCACTCTTCTCTCTGTCTCCATGAGACCAGTGGTTTTTAATATTTAGTTCCCACATATGAGTAAGAACATGTGAGATTTGTCTTTCTGTGCTTGGCTTATTTCACTTAACATAATGTTCTCTAGTTTCATGTGTGTTGTTGCAAGTGGCAGGATTTCATTCTTTTTGTGGCTATATAATATTCCATTGTGTATATGTAGAACAATTTCTTTATCCATTTATCCATTGATACACACTTAGGTTGAATCCATATCTTGGCTATTGTGAATAGTGCTGCGATAAACATGGGAGTGTAGATATCTTTTTGATATACTGAATTTCCCTCCTTTGGACATATGCCCAGCAGTGGGATTGCTGAGTCATGTGGTAGTTCTGTTTTTAGTTTTTTGAGGAACCTCCATATTGTTTTCCATAGTGGTTGCACTAATTTATGTTCCCAAGATTTACATTTAAATTGTTGGACTTTCAGTAAAGCAGATTGTCCTCCATAATGAGGTGGTGCCTCATCTAATCAGTTGAAAGCCTGAATGGAACAAAAGACTGACCTCTCCCAGGCAAGAAGGAATTCTGGCAGCAGGCTGTCTTCACCTGCAACATGGGCTCTTCCCTGGCCTACCCTCCAGATTTTGAACTTGCTAGCCTCCATAATTGCATGAGCCAATTCCTTAAAATAAATCTCAAACACACTCTCTCTTTCTCTCTCTCTCTCTCTCTGTATCTATATGTCTATATAGAAAGAGAACCAACAGGACATGTGTGTGTGTGTGTGTGTGTGTGTGTGTGTGTATACACTAATACAGCAGTGAAGTGTGGACAGGTTAGGGCATAATGGCCTGGGCTTGAGGTCTTTCAGTGCCTGTTGGGTGGGCAAGCTGAGTCCCGGGAGGGTGGAGCCATCTTTACCTCCGTTGCTTCAGTGACAGGTCAGAGGGTCTTTAGCTGGGGAGGACATGCCCTGTGGGCCGGCCAGACTATAGGCCCTCTCCCCTTTCCACCCCACTCTTCATCCACTATGCCACACTGAGGAGGATAAATGAAGGTTCCTCATATTCCTTGTATATGTTGGAAATTTTTTTAGGGAAAAACATTTATTTTATGTATGTATCTCCCCACAGGGACACTTGAATAGGAATGAATTTGGGCTAAAGTGCCAATTATTCTATATGCCATTAGAATCTTCTCAGGGTGGTTGTGGGAGTAGGTTATAAAAGAGCATGAGGCAAAGCAAGTGCTCACCCAGGGGACTGTCACCAAGCCTTGAACTAGAGAGTGGGCCAGGCAGGTGGGAGGCTGATGAACAGGCATTTTACCACTCTCAAACTAGCCCAGGGTCAGTTAGCCCTGCCTGTGCCCAGGCAGTTGTAATTGGGTATAATAATTTCTGTTCCCCAATCTGAATATGTTAGAACTAGTTTCCTGGGGGATTCAACAGTTGAGGTATCTTAGACCCTTGGCCCTGGGCCATAAAACGCACTTGACTGAGTATGATATAAATACCTTCCACTCCATTGATGTATTGATTTGTTTTCATTTCTCTGTCTCTATGTACCATACACATCCATCTCCCAGCTAAGTTCCCAGAGTGCAAGGGCTGGCTTAGAGAAATTCTTTTTGAACAAGAGCCCAAAGAGGGAAAGATTTCATATTTATCCAGTACCTAAAATGTTACAGGCATTTAAATATTGAGCTTATCCGATCTTCATCACATTTAATAGGTAAGGAAACTGAGTATCAGATAGGTTATACATATGGTGTGGGATATTATTTTTAAAAAGGATTTCCTACCGTCTTTGTTCCTCTTGGTAAATTAGGGGCTTATTATTGGTTGTTGGTCTCCTTGAAGCTCTAATGCCATTGAGACCAGGCACTGAGAGGCCAACTGCCCAAGGAGGGGATGAGGAACATGGCCCAAGGGAAGAAAAAGGAAGTAAAAGGGGAGGGAGAACAGACATAAAAACTCCCAAAATAGCCAATTTAAAACTAAAAAATGCTGAGTAGTGTCAAATGTACAATTTAAGCCTTTTTTCCTATTTCTGAGTGGGAATGGGAGCTAGAAACTAAGTTACCAGTATTTTTCAAATTTCTTTGACACTACCCATGATGAACAATGCATTTGACATTATGACCAGTAAAACATGTGTGCATAGCATGTGTATGTATATACACACGCATTCATATAGATGACTACATAGAGAGTCTGCATAGATGCATGCAAGGCGCTTTATTATTTTTTATTCTGTTTTATTTCTTTTAAAAAATGTTTGCTGATCCTATAAATTGAATTCATGATCCATTAATGATCCACCAATCTTGGAAAAACACAGAGTTATAGAAAAATTATTCTTTGACCTATTTATGCAACTTGCTTAAGGTCCTGTAGCATAAATGGTGGATCTGGGATTTATCCTGCACTTACTATGCTGAGTATGAACGAGCCCCAGGGAGAAGTCACCCAGCAGTCAGAGATGCTTAAGATGCAACCAGTCCTTCATCTCACACTTTCCCAGTTCAAGGAGGATACATATTTCCCCCTCCTGTTACTGAGATCCCATCTGCTTTCAGCTACAAAATATTTCTTCCCAGACAAGTTATGGAACTACAGAGCTGCAGGCAAAGTCTGAAGAACTTGAATTAGGATTTATCAAAGAGAATAAAGGAAAAGGACATTCTCCTCTCCATAAGGAGAACTCCCATGTAGGTGTACCTTTGTTCAGGAGAAAAATACAATATGCACCAAGTTCAAGGAAGACAGAGGTAAAAACCGTCTTCCCTCTGGGCCACCTAATCCCCCACTCAGCCAGACCAGTCTCCCTTGGGATGGGGATGAAGGGCAGCAGCGTGCCCGGAGGAAAGAAAGGCAATTCTCCCTTTACCCACTTGCTTCCCCACCTCCCCACACTCTGCACCGTCTCGGTAGCTTTTTGTACTTTCTGTTCATTTCTTTCACAGTTTTCCTCTTATCAATTTTACTTTGGCATGGGCTATAACGTTGAAAGAAAAACAAAAAACAAACCAAAAAACACCCCTCTATTTCTGCAAGGTAGGTTAGTGATTCTTTTCCTGGGGAGAGGGAAGAAAGGGTAGTTGCCCAGGAATCTGAGTCCCCGAGCATCTCATTTGACCAAGTGGGAAGGCTTTATTTTCAATGCACATATTCCTTTCCTTTCTGAGTGCTTTTAGGTTGTAGCAGTCCCTTTGGGGAAGGTTTAGAATAAACATGGCCTGAAATTTCCCTTGTACTCCCAGCTGCTTATCGGTTCTGCTACCTCGCTTAGATTCTTTTCATTCATCCTGCTGGAACAGGGAAAGGGCTTGGCTGGATGAAGCTGTCAACTCATTGTGATCTGGCCCCTGCCTCTGTTACTGTCTCACTCAGGCTCTGAGCTCCAGTCAATCTGGCCTTTATAAAATATGTGGGTTTTTTTTAACATTCCTGCCTCGGAGCCTTCGCATGAGCTGTTCTTCCTCTTGTAATGCTCTTCCCTTGCTTCTTCACATTAGTTTCTTAACATCACTTGGAGCTCAGCCTAAATATCACATTCTAAGGAGATTTTCCTCAATAATACCCTCTAAAATAGGTCTTCTTTGTTAGTCTCTATCTCGGCCCTTGGTTTCTTTCATGATACCAACCACAATTTGTTAATAGTTTACTTGTCTTTTTTTCTTCCTCTCCCACTACAATGGAAGCAACCAGAAAGCATAGGAAGCAGGTAATGTTATCCTGTTTTTTACACAAGAAGAAATTGCATTCGTCTTGTGATTAAGATACTACTGTTGGTAACTTTCAACAGAGTGAGCCCTTTGCCAGGCTCTTCTTTCTTCCCCACTAAATGTATTCATTGAATCATTCATTCACTGACTCGTTTAGTCAGTAGATATTACTGAGCACCTACTTAGCTGCTTTGCACCAGACCCTTGCTACAATAACGAACAAGGCAGTTCTTGTCACTTTACTCCACGCTGTAGCCTGCCAGAATGATGATTTGAACGTGCATTTCTCTGCTAAAAACCTTCCTCAGCTTCCAAATGCCTCTGGATGAAATCCGAGTTCTGCAGTGTGGAAAGCAGAGCAGGCCCTCTGTGGCCAGCCCCCCTTTCCTCCCCAACTATGTCTTTTGCTGCTCTTCTCCCACCCTAGGCTCTTCTGGGTTAGGGTTTGTAGACAGATAGCAACAACCAAAGTCCCCTGGACTTGCTTTTGCTCATCTCTCTCTCTCTCTCTCTCTCTCTCTCTCTCTCTCTCACACACACACACACACACACACACGCACATACACACACATACATATACGCACACACGCACACACACAGAGCCTGGGACAATCTCTTACAACAGTGGCTTCTGGGTTGCTCATAGAGAATCTTAGCAGGTATATTTCCCTGCTGGTTGGTCAGACAGCCTTTTGCTCCTACCTGCTGGGCTGTGGGCTTTTTATAATTGAAATCTCAATCCAGGTGCAGCAAGTCAGGAGTTGACCAGGCCCTGCAACTAGACAGCAGGCCTCCCTAAAGAAACCCCACTTTGCCAGGTCACACTGTGGCTGGTGGAGTCAACAATGGCATGAACTTCCCTAGCTCCAAGGATGCTGAATGTCTGCAAAGGGCTAAAGAAGAGGATGTCAGGAGCTACAAACATAAGAGCTTTGTATCAAGAGGCTCTTTCTCTGAATGAGGCAGAACCTTCAGTGCATGCCTTATTAGAAGGGCCAGAGACATGGGAAGTCAAGTCTTTGCAGTTTGTAAATATTTATTTCTTACTTCCAATTCTACATCTCTTCTGGGTTGCTGCTATAGACCTTTACAAAGCTTTCACCTTTTTATTTTGGGCTACATAGGGCTTGCTTTTAATTCTTTTTTTTTTTTTTTTTTTTTCTTAGAGGAATATCATGAACTAAGGGAAGGAATTTCTTCAGCTTTTCTGGAAACTTGCAGTGTTCTAAATGCTTTATGCTTCAGTTTCTTCATCTATAAAATAGGGAATTAGCAAAATTAATGAACCTTTGTCTTTCATAAAATGTCTTATAGGATAGGTGCTGTGCAAGTAATATGCTATGGAATGATAGTGTTTTGTTAGTGTTTATAAACATAATTTGAATTTTCCATTAATTGGAATTAATCCTGTTATAAGAAAAGACCTTTCCAATTAAATCACTGGTGTGCGACTTCGGGTGGCTAAAGCCTTTATTTTGCTTTACTCCTAATAAAATGGGCTCCTACTCCATTTTGGGTAAATTTTTAATTTTCATCTTCCTTTGGCCAGTTTCAATGAAGCAGTTTCACCTTTTATTTAGTCTCTCCAAACATTCCTATTTGTATTAGAAAATTTTCTTTAATATTATGCCTCTTCTCATTATTGAAAATCACTTTACAGCTGAAGGTTAATAGCAGTGTTTATTCAAGGTAATGTTACAATGTGTTTTAAGATTTTAAAATAAAAACAAATAACCCTTCATTAAACCACTATTTTAGTGAGTCATATTTTATTTTTATCCTGGGTGCTCGATGTTCCTTTTCCTTATGAATGAAAATTATCTTGAACACCACAAACCCAAGATGGTAATGAATTACAAAGCTATTTACATGTTAGTTTTCTCGCGGCAAATGGCCACCTGGTTCTAACATTGAGCTATGTTTTAACGCTATTCCCCCCACTTATAAACTTTTTCACCCTGTTGTAATTCTTTCTTTTCTTGAAATGGAGACTTTTTATATTTCTAGATATGCTTTGATTTTAAACTTCAGTTACTTTCTAACCAGTGTTAGTCACTGACGTCAAATACATGAAAATATTAAATTGGAGTATAAATTTCTCTCTTTCTAAGCGGTGCCAATAAAATTAGCAGCCACAGAGGGCCAGAGTGTGTCCTGACCTTTGGGATGCTTTGAATTTTAACCCATTTGGCTTTGAATTCGGACAATTCGTCATAGTCTGGAATCACCCCCAAGCTGATTTCTTCTGATTCAAGAAGGTCCTTGGACAAAATAAAAAAAATTAGTCTAGATTATCCCTCCCCCATCCTAAAATAAAGGGTTCCTAATAATTCAGGGAGAGGTACTAGCTTTCCTTTGTGAACCTCTTCCTGTTCCCTAGGTGCCATGCTAACCTGATTAAAATCCTGGGGGCAGGTTTCAAGATGATATTAATATTTAAGGTATATAGTCTATAACTGTCAATTAGGAAGTTCTTAATAAACAATAACCCCCTCTGCCATTGAATCTCTGAGACTGGTATAAACTTGAACTCCAGGATGTCTCTAAATCAAAATGGTAGTTTAGACTCTCTCTACAAGATCTTTCTTTATGCCTTAAATAATCTGCCCACCAGTAATCTTTATGGCTGAGATGCTGTAGAATCAGGCAATGGTCTGGATGGCCCATAGTCAAGTTGGATTCCTTAGCCCATTGTTTCTTGGTAGATACCTAAGGAAAAGTGTGAGCCTGAGGTTAACACGTATTAAGTATTTAGCATGGTCCTGGCTCACAGATGCTTAACATATATTACTATTTATGTTCTTCCTTCTCAAAAAGATTTGGAGTACAAGAATGCAAGGAGAATTAGGGCAAAAAATGGACACCAGTTCAAGCAAAAAAACATTTAGTTTCATTCTATCCTCAGAGAGCAGAAGAATCTCAGCATACATATCTCTTGTGCCTAATGGGTCCGTCATCAAAGCTGGCTGCCACGCAGCTGTGCTGGACTGAATGCGGGAGGAAGAGCAATGCTGGATCTGAAACAGCCCCAGTGCAAAGTGTGGGGTGATGATGATCAGAGCTCCTGCAAAAAATGTCTTAAGGATAAGTTGATAAGCAGAGCATTTTGAGCAGTGATTTTCTGCAGTCTGAGAACCAAAGCAGAATTGTTCAGTGAACATGGCCATGTGCCCCTCAAAAGCTTTCTGTGTAGTCTCTCTACAGTCATCCTCAAGTCACTTATAAACCCCAACAGTGTCAGATATAATCCACTCAAACCCAAAACATTAGTCAGTAATGTAAAATTTACTAAAGACTTTGGAAGGGAGATCAAAGAAGTTTCTCTACTGTGCTCTACATGTGATACACTCTCCTGAACCCTATGTTCAATGGGGACTCTCTTCCCAAGTATCTCTGGCCTGTACTAGACTCACACCACAGCACATCTTCTTTTCTTTTCTTCCTCCCTCCCCTTGTAGCTAATGCAGAGCCTTCCAGACTCCATCCCTCCTCCCCCAATCTCTTACAATTGCTTTGTGTATCACCATCTCGCTACACTTCTCCAGCTTCCCCAAACTTGCAAACCCACATGCAGGTGCTCAGCACAAAATATTAATAGCTCTCCAAAGTAACCCTTAGAAGGGAGAGGTAGGTGGATTCATGAATAACAACCCGACCTCCAATTATTTCCCACACAAATTTTCCTTTCGTAAAGCCTAATTTTATAGTTATTGATTCATTAATTGATTGCATGAAATGACAAAGCTAACAGAGATGAAGCTACGTTTAGAATTAAAGATCCTGAGGATTCCTATTCCTCCCAGCTTGGTTGGTTGACAGGCTGGGATGGGTTTATATCCTCAAGAGGTAACCAAGTGAGCCAGCTGATCCTTGTTGAGTCCTGTCTCCCAAGGAAGGAGGATAGATCTACATGGTCTAAAGAATATTTCCAGTTGCTGGAGGCTTCACATTATAGTCTCTTGGGAGCCTGACTTGTTTGGAAGTCCATAGAGAGACTCAAGAAGATGTGTACTTTTAAAAATGTGTAATAACCATATGTTGATTTCCCTTCTGTCCTCTCTGAGCTTCCAAAATCACAAAACTCTTTTTTACACAAAAGCATTAATTATCAAAGTGAAAAAAAAAAGTAGCCTAACAGAAGATTTACTAGAATGGGTGAAGGAAGAGGTTTCCATCACACAGCACATAGGAAATACAAGGTTCCCATTGTGCATTTTCCCCCAAAATCCCTTTCCAGCTGGGCCATCAACTAGAATTTTTTTCTTTGACTTCCTCCCCCAGGAAGCCGTTGGCCTTGCACCTGCCTGCTCTCCCTCCTTTATCAGGCGGAGTCTTCTTCCGTACAAAGCCTGGACCCAAGCAGAACACTTGCTCCCACCCCACTGCAGGCTTGTCAGAGTCTGTTTATAGCAAAGCAAGCCTCTTCCTACAAAGGAATTCTCATACCAGCTGCCAAGAAAATAGCGTTTTCTCCATATGTTATATATCCCTTATCACTTGAAGGGTAATATTGTGTTTTTGTTGAACTTAAGTGTATAGATTCAGATTTGTCGCATCAACGGATAATTACTAAGGGTCTTTTATGTGCCGGGTAATGAGCTAGAAGCCAGGGCTACAGCAGTGAGCAAAACCCTCAGTGGGCTCACTGTCTAGTGGGGAGGAAGGGCACGAAAAGAAGCACTTCAACCCGAAGTCTTCAGTGTGATGTCGGGGTATATATTGGTTGTTATGAGAACACTTGAAAGAGCCAGCCCGCCCAGTCTTGAGGGAGCAAGGTCTAAGAAGGCTTTCCAGAGAAAGTGACATTAGCGGTAGCTGGCCAGATGCCCAGGGTTGGGGGAGTGGGAGGGCAGAGACAGCATTCCGGTGAGGAAACGGCAGGTCCACGGCCCAGAAGTGGGAAGGAGCACAGCCTGTCCCAGCACAAGGAGGGAAAGCGTGGGAAAAAAAGAGGCTGGAGAAGGAAGCATGGCCCGTCACAAATGGATGTGGAAGTGTTTCGGGGTATTTTGCCTGAAGTCAGTGGGAAAGATTTTGAGCTGGCCAGTAGCATAGATTTTGATTCCTTAGAAAAAATCGCAGTGGATGCACTATAAACCAAAACAAAACAAAATAAGGCAGATGTGTGATAACTGGCGTGTTTGAGTTGTAGACAAAGCGTTGTGGAAGCCCTGAGAGGTCAGGTGCCTCCCCATGGCTGTGGCAGGCCCAGGAAGGCGTTGTAGAGCAGGTGGCCTGGGGCGTGAGGGGTGCACCGCAGCAGTGCAAATGCCCCGCCTCCTAAACCTGTTGGTTTTATTCCAAAGCGTATCCTTTCATTCTTGAGAACTTTGAAGACAGTATTACTCAAGCACCTTCTAAAGCCACAGTCCCATTTATTATTTATCTGAAGCTCCTGATGGCTTTCTTTCTTGTTAGGCATGTGAATCTGAAGGAACTGTAGAGCCCAGATGATAACTTCCACGAATAAACGATTATTATCAAATTTCCAACTTCAAGGAAAATCATTAAACTACAGTAATAATGTTAAGCACCTCAAACTCATTTTGGTGTTATTTTCTGTGTGGTCTACAAACATCCTACAAAAAAGATTAAAGAGTGAAGTTTGCATGATCGTTAATTTAGCTCCTTTTCAAGAGAAAATAGATTCTCTCCTCTAATTAGAACAATATCATAAAAAAATTCAATCCAGTAAAAGGGATTTGGGCATGTGGAAAAGGAAGGTGATTTTTATAGAAATGGCTATCAAATTTTAGTTTGTCAAGAAAGAACTGTTAAAAATAACAAATAATGTTGAGTACTCACTATTGCACAAGTGTCATTTTTGCGTTTTATCATTTACTACTCAAAATAGTTCTATGAACTACATGCTAGTAGCCGTCCCCCTCATTTTACTAACAAGGAAGCAGAGACTCAGAGAGGTTCTGTAACTTCCCTAAGGTCATGCAGTTACTAACACCATAGCTGGGATTTGAATCCAAATCTGTCTCCAGAGCTTATGTTTCATTTCATGTTGCTGCAATCTTCTTCTTAGAAATCTTGGGGATCTAGCCCCTTCCTTTGGGCTAGACATTGGATATCAGTTTGGGGTACTTGACTAGACATACAAGTAGGAGACTAGTACAGAAGGGATAACTTGTACTTAATAATCCTATAATTTCACCAGTGATTCAATAATTTGATTTTAATATTAACCTCCATAGCCTTCCTTTCTCCCAGGACGCCATCATCTTTATTGAAGGATATAGGATTTGGCCCTAAATTATTTGTACAATTTGGCCCTATTGGATTATTTTCCATTCTCATCAATATGTGGGCCATTATTGATCAAGTAGGACTGAACACTTCTCCCAGCATCAATTGTTTTCAATTGTGGAAAGGCAGTTTTCTGTAGTGGAAGGAAGATAGTATAGTGGTAAGAGCAGCACTGGCTTTGAATTCCAGCTCTGCCATTCACTAGCTGTATGTGCTTAAGCAAATTAAACTTCCCAGAGCTTCAGTTTCTTCATCTGTAAAATGGGGGTAATAACACCTAGCTTGCAGTGTTGTTAATGGTTAGAGTAGCTAACATCTACGGGCACCTGTCAAGCATTCAATAAAAAGTAGTTTTACTTATAATGACATCTGCTTTCTCTAAAGCTACTGCATTAAAATTTTAAAATATACCACAGGTTAAAACATTGTAATAGGTTTCTCCACTCTGGCATGATTTGTTCACAAATATTTCCTCTTTCTTACATGGCATCATAAACTCAGCCTTTCTGAAAAAAATGTTTGATTCTGAGGTTGAAATTGATTCTGGTGGCAATGATTAGGGGTAAAGGTTCACTGGCTCAAACTGCCATCTATAAAATGTTTCTATCAGAATCAGATGCCCATCTGGCTCTGTTTCATGCTCAGAACCAGGTGTCTTTTTAGTAATATGTCATTTACTAGAATCCTGGAGTCTTCAGTCCGTTCACTCTCCTGTTCGCAGGTCTGACTGCTGGCTTGAACTGATGCCACAAACTCAAAGGTTGTATTTGCCTTTGGATCCCAGGACACAGGTTGGTTTTTAGGTGTAATGCCAAGGGTCTGAGTGCAACATGCACTTGAACTCACACAAATGACAAGTTTATCTCTTTGTTCGTTGGTTTAATCAATTGATTGATTTTTAGAACACAAGGTTTCTCTCAGGATCAGCCAGGCCTCCTTCCCTGGAAATCTATGGAACTGGTCAGTACCCCTGCCCATTCATAGCTTGGGACCCAGACATAAAAGACCTAGTGATTTCCCCACCTTACCCCCTTTTTTTGAGATATAATTCATGTACCATAAAATTCACCATTTTAAAGTGTATGATGCATTGGTAATTAATACACTCTCAAAGTTGTACAACCATCTCCGCTAGACCTAACGATTCTTACTTTTCTAAATATACCCAAAGAGAGAACAAAATTTTTCTTTAATATCTACTTACCTTTACATGAGTTGCTGGGA
>RJWJ010025158.1:0-24161 GCA_004363605.1 Indri indri
TGACCAATGGAACAGGATAGAGAACCCTGAAATAAATCCACATACCTATGGTCAACTGATTTTCAACAAAGGTGCCAAGAACACATAATTGGGAAAGCACAGTCTCTTCAATGAATAGTGTTGAGAAAACTGGACATCTACATACCAAAGAATAAAAATGGACCCTTATCTCATCCCTTGTGTAAGAATCAGCTCAAAATGGATTAAAGACTTAAACATAAGACCTGAAACTATAAAACTACTAGAAGGAAACATATGGGAAAAGCTCCATGGCACTGGTATGGGCAGAGACTTCTTGAATATGACCCAAAAAGGACAGGTAATGAAAGCAAAAAGAGACAAATGGAATTGTATCAAACAAAAAGCTATGCACAGCAAAAGAAACAATTTACAAAGAGAAGAGACAACCCACAGATTGGGAGACAATATTTGCAAATCATATATTAGATAAGGGGCTGGCTAATATTCAAAATATACCAGGAACTCAAACTACTTAATAATAAGAAAACAAATAATCCTATTTAAAATCCTGTTAGATTGACTATTATCAAAAAAGATGAAAGATAGCAAGCGTTGGTGACGATGTGGAGAAAAGGAAACCTGTATACACTATTGGTGGTATTGTAAATTAGTACAGTCATTTTGGAAAACAGTATGAGGTTCCTCAAAATACTAAAAATTGAATTACCATATGATCCAGCAATTCCACTTATGGGTGTATATCCAAAGGAGTTGAAATCAGTATGTCAAAGACATGCCTGTACTCCCATGTTCACTGCAGCATTCTTCACAATAGCCAAGATATGGAAACAACTTAAGTATCCATTAATGGATGAATGGATTTTTAAAATGTGGTATACATAGACAATGGAATACTATACAGCCTTTACAAAGCTGGAATTCAACTTTTTCATCTGAAAATGCTGGGGGAAAAAAAGGAAATTCTGTCATTCGCAACAATATGGATGGATCTAGAGGACATTATGCTAAGCGAAATAAGCCAGGCACACAGAGGAAAAACACTGCACTTATACATGAATCCAAAAAAAAGTGGAATTCATAGAAGTAGAAAAGCAAAAGTAGAGAACAGATTGGTGTTTATCAGAGTCTGTCGGGGGTGGGGGTGGATGGGGAAAAGGGAGATGTGGACAAAGAGTATAAAGTTTCAGTCAGACAGGAATAGGTTCTGGGGATTTATTACCCAGCATGGTGACTTACAGTAAATAATAATGCATTGCATATTTCAAAATAACTAAAAGAATGGATTTTAAATGTTCTTACCACAAAGAAACAATAAGTATTTGAGATGATGGGTATGTCAATTAGTCTGATTTGATCATTCCACAGTATATATACAAGTATTGAAACATCACATTGCGTCCCATAAATATATACAAGTATTATGTGTCAATTAAAAATAAAACTTAAAAAAAATCAAAAACAAAATTAAGGTATTACTGAGTAACTTTCAACACATACTAGCTTAACGTAAAATTTGTTGGCTATAAAAAATCTTGTTCTTTGTAGAATTCAGTATTTTTAAAGGATCAATATGCAACCCTCAAACATTTTTAGTAAAGAAAACTTAATTGTAAACACTGAGCTTTTCCAAGGTAGATGACTATTACAAAGTTCACTAGAAAATCAATATAGCATTTTAGTTGGAATTTGCTCATTAAACACCCACAGCTCTAATGCAAATTATGATGGAATGAATAAAGCAAATACGCATGCTTCTTTCTTTTTATTAAATGTAAAATCTACTGTTAATTGCATCTCGTATGTCATACAAACTTTTCTCCTTAACTATTAAATAGAAGCTTTAACAAAAGTCATTAGAGATTCTCTTTCTTTGACTTGAATAAATTTCAATATTTGTTCAGTAAAGGTTCACAGCAGTTAAATTACATTAACAAATATTATTAGCTACTATGTAAGCCAACCAAGTAAAATACTTATATTGTAGGTAAAACAAATCATTGGGTGTTTACAATAATATTTGGATATCTCCATTTTTAAACATGGTTATCAAATATCCATAATTCTTAGTCAAATGAGAAAGATTCAGAGAGGATCACCCCTACCCCACCCCCACCAAATACTCAAATTTGTTTAGTAAGCTAATTGTTTTCTAATATGGGCAAAAGTAAATATGAAGAAGCTGAACCACACTAAGTACGAGTTTATTGAGTCAAGGCAGAGTACATATTTTCTTAGTAGACCCAAGTCTATTGACAAATCCATATTCTATACTTTTCAAACTACTTTTAAAATACAGTAGGAAGGAGACAGTACATTGGATAACATTCTAGTTTAAACACTGGATCATGATCCTCTAAATAACATAATTTGGAGGATACACATTTCCCAGGAGAAAGAATTCATTTGTTAACATCCTCATGGTAGTTAGGTAAATATAAAAGGCAGAGTTAAAGAGAGGGAAGAAGAAATCATTAGGATTTTAAACATATCAAATAATCACTGTACACAATTCATGTTCCAAAATTCTAAGCAATAAATATAACATAGACAATAGTTTCGTAAAAAACTAGGCTTACTATATATGAAACAATCTCAGCTTCTATGAATATCTACAATTAAAGCTTTAAATGATGTATAACCATTTGAGGGAGATTTATGATGATGTTAAACGGATTTCTTGCAAATATGATAATAATTAGTGTTCATGAAACCACCACACAGCTATTCCAGAAATATAAATATTATACTATGTCTTTTAATTTCCTTAAAAATTATAATTTCTCTTTATTTTCATAAATTGGTTATTGGAAATTTTTAAATAGATGGTAAATGTACCACACCAGTAGAAAATTAATCAAAACCTGCTCCAAGTAGTTTGAGGTTTCTATTTTTGGCATCACAATGCTGAATTCAACTTATTACTCCAGAACTTCTTTTGTAGACCAGACTATCATGTTTTTCTAAAACTGGATTTTGCAACGTTTTATGCAATTATTTCATAAATAACTTTTTCTGATTAAAAAGTAATACAGACTCATTGTAAATATTTGGAAAAGACAGAGATATTTTACATAGTGTTGTAACTTTCTGTGTATAATTAAAATAAACAAAATATCCTATATTCTTCAGTACTTTTCAAAAAATATAAAATACATAGAATTTTATCATTTGGACATGCCATATTTGATTCAACTAAGTTGCTCCTAATATTAGATTTTACACCATTCCCAACTATAATATAAACAACACTGTAATGAACATCCTTGTACATTTGTGTATACATATGTATATATATAGCTAATTACTTAAGAAAATTCCTAGAAGTATGATGACTAGATTAAAAATCAGCCTTTTTAAACTCTTAGCATATGCTGTCAAACTTTCCTCTATAAGTTGCTATAAATTTATACTCAGCAGCTGCACAGAAATCATTAAAGATTAATTATAAATTATACAAAATAGTAAGTTTTCTTAAAATAGTTTAAGAAGAGTATAAAACTATAAAACGAAAATGTTTTTTATGAAATGACCGATTATTATATACACGTACTTACTACAGAAAACTCAAAGACTATATAAGAACACTTTCTGAAAATATGCTCTATATTTATATCAAAAGGTATAATATATTTGATATTGGAGCTATCTTTTTTAATGTGAAAGACGTAAGTTTATCCTGGGAGTATAAAAATCAGTATCAATAACTTTATGCACTTGTGGAATATAATTTTAATAGATATTTTATCTATTTACTATACAGACTATCTCCATTATATTTTAATAGACAGCAAATGAAAATTCTATGCAATAACTGCTACCTAAATTTTTTCCAATATCATTTCCTCTTTAAAATTATTATACAAAAGTGAAAAAGTCTCAAGATCACTTTCTGAACTGTTTTTTTTTTTGTTTTTGTTTTTGTTTTTTTGAGACAGAGTCTCACTATGTTGCCCGGGCTAGAGTGCTGTGGCTTCAGCCTAGCTCACAGCAACCTCAGACTCCTGGGCTCAAGTGATCCTTCTGCCTCAGCCTCCCGAGTAGCTGGGACTACAGGCATGCGCCACCATGCCCGGCTAATTTTTTCTATATATTTTTAGTTGTCCGATTCATTTCTTTCTATTTTTAGTAGAGACAGGGTCTCACTCTTGCTCAGGCTGGTTTCGAACTCCTAGCTCAAACAATCCGCCCACCTCGGCCTCCCAGAGTGCTAGGATTACAGGCATGAGCCACCGCGCCCCGGCCTCTGAAGTTTTTTCATTCTTATATTTTAAATACCATAATTACATATGTATTCAAATGCTTAATATCATGCTAAATTCCATAGTATGCCACACCCAATTGTTGATTATTGTTATACATAATGGATTCTCTGCCCATTCAATTTTTATTTTGTTCTTCTAGGAAACAAACAAACTTTTCTAGGGAGCGAGGATACAGAATCGGCTATATCCTACCCTAAAGTATTATTTGAGCAGGCATTTGTCTAAAATTGTACAGATTTATATCCACAAAATTCTGTATCCAAAGATGGCAATTTAATCAACATTCTATTTATCAATATTTCTACCTGCTGTATTTCACAGAGATGGACCTTTTGGTTTTTATCTGAAATTACTGGTCATATTCTTAAAACCCTTTTTCCTTTCAAAGTAAAAAATAAATACAGATTATATATTTAATGCTCCATTATAATTTAACACTATTAAGGAATCCAAGTACCAGATTAAAGGCTATCACATGTGATTGGTGCCCACTATATACACAGAAAAATAGGATTCTAGTGTCTATTATTTCTTAAAGATAAATAATATGACATTTTCTATTCTTCTGGTATATAGAACTCACTCTTGATCTCCTTAATCATTAGATGGTCAACACCATCTGTGATATGGTATACAGTAACAAATAATCTTTTTCCAAGAGAATAATGTAAACATTTTCTATTACGCAAAATTTTTTTCCATTTTAATTAGTTTGGATGTCTCGATGTATTTGCTATAATGGTTAATGACATATCTATATTTTTAACATTTACATTTTAACCTGAACAGAAAAATTTACGTTGTAACTTTCAGGGATTCTATGTTCTGATCCTTTGGATAATCAGAATTAAATTCCTCTCCTTCCTACCAAAAACAAATGAACATTTTCTGTAATAAGAGGGGATTAAAATTATATTTTTTAGTTTAAAAAATCAGTCTAAATTTGAGTGCATAGAAAGTAATATGTTTAAAGAGAAAAGCAGATTAAACGCTTGCATCATCAGTACAAGTAAGCTAAGCAAATTATGTAATCACTGAATTATATGTTAAAATACAGTAAGATAGATAGATAGATAGACTAATAAACACAAGACTTAGGAACTAAGGAGTTCTTTTGGCTAAAACCTAATATTGGCTTTATTTGAGTTTAATTGGAAGAGGATCTCAAATTCATCTTCTCCATGAGATATCAGGAACCTGGATTTCTCTTTGTACCAAAGGTTAATAAGAAATGTGTCTGCAAAAGTCAAACAGCATTAAATACCAAAAACTGATTATTATTCTACAGGAGTTGTTCTGTCATTCATAATCTCTCCATGCTCCAACCTTCCACAGCTAATCTTTAATGGATGACATGCAAGAAAGAAAAATAACTAACATATAAAGCAGAGGCTCTAAAGTGAGCATTTAAGAAATAGAAAAATAAGGCTTTTAAAGAAATATAAATATTTTAAATACCACAGAAATAACTTGAAGAAAAACTGTTAAATATTTAAATAAATACTCTTTTATGTAAAATTTAAACATCTTCTGTGCACTGTAAATGCAATAGAATAATAAAAATTGAAAAGACAATAAATACTAGACAATGCCTACTGAGACTGTTTTAGGAAAAATGAAAGGTTTAATTGAACAAGCTATTTTTAAAAGGTATGAACATATCACTGACATAAGAGCAAATGAATGATGCAAATCAGGCCATATAATACTAGCTGTCATTGTTAAACTCAATTTAACTAAAACAAATTTCGAAATGTTTATAGTTTAACCGCTTTTTTTAGGTGACAAGAGATATATACTTACCTAAAGAACAAAGATTTAATGTTTCTGCTGTGCTTCTCCAGAATATCTCCTTGTATTTTAAGGCCATATATGCTAATAATTTTCAAATAATATTATCCACATGTATACTGAGTCAAAACTCAGTAAAAAGTCCTAAACAGTTACAGTGAGATAAATTGTTCCCAATGTTAACACATAAGGAGTGATCTGGTCATTTCAGCTTTTCTTAAGGCTAAATAAGACCCATTTATACATTTTTTACTTTATTTTTTTGTAGAGATTTTAAAATTTTTCTATATTTTCAAAATTTAAAAATAAGGTTAACTCTAAAAACCAAGGAAAACTAAAAATTGTGGGGAACAAATGAAATAACAAATAAAATGCTTTATAAACTATTTTTTAAAAAGAAGTACAAATCAATTCTTTGTGGAATAAGACCATATAGAAATAACTACAGGATTTACATAACAAGTAAGGAACCATTATTTATGTAACTACATGACTATCAGGAAAACTTTGAATATGTCTCCTTGGATGAAGAAATCTTGAGGAAAAAAAGATGGCAACAATGTAATCATCTTATCATAATTACCATTTATTGAGCTGCTTCTACAGGTTAAGCACTTCATAAACATTATCTCACTTAAACGTCACAGCAACGTATAGCAGATTTTAACCAATGCTTAGTGAGGCTTTCATTACACAGGATAAGTGGTAAAAAGATAAGAACAAAGGTCTGAATCCAAAGTCTAAGCATTTAACCACTACTTACACACATCTGGTGTATTATGATTGAGAAGTGATTATAGGCAAAAAAAAAAAAAAGCCTGAAATCTCAAATCTGTCTTATTTGCTGATGTACACATTTAGTGCTTAATACAGTGCGTAGTACATAATGAGCCCTCAATAAATATTTGTTTTATTTGTAATGAAATTAGCACAGTTTCTACAAAACATTTAAGTGCCTAATGAACAGTTATCAACGATGGTGATGATGATAGTAAAGTAAGAAAAGGGGGGAAGGTAAAAGGGTCAACCATCAGAGATTTCAACACAGCTGAGTTTCAAACTCTCATAAAATCACATTAGAATGACAGTATTCACATTATGTAAAAACCAACTAGGTCACAAAGAAAACAGACTAAAGCTAAATAACAGTCTACAGGAAGGTTTATCATAGGTACATACTGCATTAAAGCCCGAATCCTTTGTATCCCATTTCTTTTATTTTGGATTCACATTTTAGAAAAATGTATTAGTGCTATCAAATATATTAATATATATCTCAACAGCAATTTTCCTTATAATCCAATCCATTGTTTCCATATTTTTTTCATCCATTTTTCAGTTTTATTCCCTTTGAAAGTCTATTAATGGAAAAACCACTAATTACGATGATTAAAAACCACTAATTTTTTAATTAAAAGCAAAACAGAATAAAATGTCTTTCCAAACTTCTTGCAATGATGATATTATCAAAGGTTTAAGAATTTCACAAACATAAAATAAACTAATATTAATATTAGCTACAATATACTGAGTACTAGCCATATACTAGGTGCTTTTATACATTATATCTGATTCTTAAAATAATCTGGTAAATTAGTTAATATTCATATTTTACATGGGAGAAAGTAAGGCTGAAGAAGCTAAATAACTTGCCCAAAGGTATAAAGTTAATATTAAGTTTCAAAGCTATGATCTGAACTTAGGTCAGTCTGACTCCAAGGCTTCTGGTCTTTCCAATTGCTTCAAACTCCCTACAGAGAACTGGGTGCCTTTTGTTTTATGTGATTTTGATTGTAGCAGGTTCTTATTCCTATAAATTACACAATCAGCTTGGAAGACAAGACGGATTAATATATCCGTAAGTTACATAATAAACATAAAGATATAAAAATAAATGCAGGGGAAATCTGAAAGACTAGCAAAATGGCATGGGTAAAATGGTGAGAATGGATCACAGCCATCATATGGTTTTCATAAAAGTTTGGTTTATACAGTCTTTATGTCTCAAACCTATCACAGAAATTATTTTAAGGTTAGAGTGCAAACAATTTTTTTAAAAAATCACATCTTTTAAAATACATGTTTACTTTTCTAACTATTAAATCCAATATATGCTCATTGTAGAAAATCTGAAAAAGGCAGAAACTGTTCACTGAAACAGTAAGACCTCCACTTAAAGACCATCAAAATTTGTCTCTTATTTTATATAATATACATGTGTATATATGTATATATAGTTTCTTTAAACAAAATTATATTATAAATATACTTTTCCCTTTACTTTTTTAACTTAGCATTGAGTTATAAAGATTTTCTACCATCAAATATTCTTCAGAAATAGTTTTTAATTATTGCCCAATGTCTTACAGCATAAATGTACCGCAATATATTTAACAATTCCCTTATTGTTGGTTTGTTAATCCTCTTGCTATCATAACTAATACTATGTGAATATCCTTATATCCTAATACTATATGAGCACTATATGAAAATCTTTATATTTTATATATTCTAAGGAAATGCCTACTATTCCCTTAGAGTATTTCATATTTTACTTAATATTTTATTTTTAAAATCTATAGAGATAGATTTTTGTATCCCATTTGCTATTACCAATGCTTAGTCCAGATGTTTTTATAAGTTTTTCTTTTATTGTGGAATAGTTTGGTTTCTTAAACATTTATATTCTGCTTAAATATATTATATTTATGTATGTGTGCATATTTATAACATAATTTGCCAAATATACTTAAATATACTTTTTATTTTGAATATAAAAATGAGCAGTGATAGAAACAAACATCCATGCTCATGTGAATTATTTGTTCTTTCATATAAGAAAAAATGAATTTTTACATGTAATCATAGTCCTATACTGTTCCTCTTTCTATTATGACATGGAGTTTTTGTTGTTATGTTCTGCTTTTTGACTGTACCTCCTATTGATCAGTCAGAAGATAGCTTATTTAAGACTACATATATATAAATTAAGAAAATATGAAAAATTTTGAGTCCACCAAGGATCAATTACTGAATTTTTTGCTTCAAACCAATGGATTTCTTAAGTAGTTCATTTTTTTTTTATTTTGACATTATAATAATAATTCTAATGTTATAAGTAAAATTATCTTAAATCTTTTAAAAAGAAGATAGAAGTGAAACATTAAGTAAAAATATATTTTGAAAATTTATACTTTAAAAAAACTTCGCAGGATTTTCATTTGGTGTCATTTTTGTAACTAAGTAGTTAGGTATATCTCTTTTAACTAGACTACTCTGTTCCATAGAAACTAAATAGCACTGTTATTTTCATCAATTTAGGAGGCTATAAAAATATATTAAACACCTTTTTAACACTTAACATTTATGAAAATAATATTTTGTTATTAATGAGAAACATGACTAATAAGAATAACAGAATAATCAAAATCCTTCCATTTTAGCATGCACGATTCGAATTGTTCAGTCCAAGGGAATACTTAAATATATACCAATAACTAAATATTTGAAGTATATTCTTAGCTACAGTATACAAAAGTTAGAGTAAATATTATTGCTTAATGAGTTTCCCACTCCAAGAGATAAATGGGCTATGCATATATATTAATTCATGATTTTCAATAAGTTATGACAGCCCAAATATCATTAACTTACTTTTCTAAGACTATGCAAAGTTAAATTATTATGCATACACTTCAAAACAAACATGCTTCTTGTATTAATAATACTGTCCTAGCAATTAGTATATATATTTGATGATAAAAAGCCAAGAAACTTTCAAACTATTCTAAATTTATATTTGAATTATTCATTTTAACATATTATTAATTTTCCTTAAAATACATTACTTCATATTTTCGAACTAAAAAAGAAACAAAACATTATGGTAGTTTAATATTAGCAAAAAAGCAACTATCTAGTATTCAGCTGGAGTATTTATTTATGACCATCTTAGTTATATTTTCATACCAATGTTTAGTTCTATTTACCACATTAATGTTTTAAAGACAGGCTATCCTAGTCATATTTCTGACCTAAAATAAAAGAATTATTTCAAATATGTAACCAGGTTAAGTGGCTTGTAAAGCATGAATATAACCTCAGACTAATCACAAAATACAATTGTTTCTTAAAAAGCACTCCAATTGACATAAAAATGTTGAAATAAGTGATCTCTAAAATGCCTCCAAATGCTAATGTCTACTATTCTATGAAATTTCTCTTTCCTTAACACACTAAAACAGTGTGAGAGAGAAACAGTCACAGTCACAGCACAGGTGGAAATCATAGACTATTGAGAATCATCCAGTCATGTCTGTAACATATCACAATTATGTTAAAAAATTTCTCATTGCAAAGACCTGTGAGTAAAGAAAGACTCCAAAATATATTTAGGGTAGTCATTCATAACCTAAAACTCTGGCAACCTTTCACTTTAATCTCAGGGAAAACATTATCTTTATCAGCACCCACATCACAGTTGAAAACTTATTAATTGCACAAAACAGATTTTTGAATCAAATGTAGGTTTCCATTGGCAATGAATATATGACTATCTTCATACAACAGAGAAGTATTTCCTCTCAAAGAGCTAAAACAATAAGTGGTATTTGAACTGCTGGTTGAAAGGTAGAGGCACTGGTAATCATTATTTCCCCTTGTTTGTTCAGGCCCTTCCAACAAAACAAACAACCTTTTTGTGATTGGATTGACATGGTGTTAACAATGCATTTAATGCCCAAATCAGTATGAATACAGGTAAAGCTCTCACTAATACCGGTACCAGGATGTTAAAGCCACCTATTTTCTAAGCAGCCAAAAAAAAAAAAAAAAAAAGGGACTGAGCTTACCCTCCTTTGGCAAATAAGACAGCATGCTAGTATTCACCAAGATACATCATGTAATAACCTTGTGTGTGATTCTTCAGGCCATATGTTAATACTCATCTACTATACCTGCTGTCTTTTCAGCAATTTTAGCTTCTGTTGTTTTCTCTTGGAGGTCCAGCTTAAACTTTAGTTTTCTCTGTTCTTTGTCTTCTTTAGTCAGTTTTTCTTGAAGCTAAAACACAATGAAGAAAACATAAATTCTTATCTGACATATGTCTTACACAAATATAATTAATTCCAAAGTAAAATTTTGGGTTTTTTCCTAAATCCTCACATATTACACTTAACTGCCTAAATATGTAACTCCAGAAAAAAATATTTCAGGTGGCAAGATATTTTATAAATAATTACCTGTAATGATACAGAAATTATAAAAATATTCTAATATATACTTAATTTATGTATACAGGCAAATGAAATTAAGAGGAACAACATTATTATTAAAAATAACCACTGCAAGAACAATCTCATCCACTCTTTTGTCTTAAAGCAAAAGACTTGAAAGGGATTCTCCTAATATAATAATGAACAGCACAGCTTTACAGCTTCTCTTAGTAAGTCCAATATTTTTTGAAACAAAATTAATCAAGATAATAATCTTAATATCTGATACAAATCTCCCTTTGAGGATGCTATCCCATCATATTCCATTTAAATTGGCACTGGCACCTGACTCATAATTGGCATGTAATAAATAACCACTAAATGAAAGTACAGAAAACATCTCATGCTCTCATACAGAATCTTTCCAAATGTTTTTTAGAATTCCTCCCTAGGCTTTTGTAAATTGTGTTGTTTTCCTTCAGACACAATCAACATTCCTAACATTATGCTTCAGTTTGATTAGGTCAAACAACAAGAATATTAAATCAGAAGTACACAGAGGTTAAAAAAAAGAAGGCACAGAAAATGAACATTATTTAATAATATTATTTACTGCTCACAGGCATATAGCTAGAATAAGAGCCAGAAAAGAAGATAAAACATGACATGAGAAATTGGATTGGACAAAATACAACAGTATAACACATGGTAAATGATAATATTGCCAAGCCTTGCTATTTTAGCGTTTAATTACATGTATTATTGAGGTGAAACACAAGGCACAGATACTAATAAAAAAGAAAAAAGTTAGGAAAGTAACATGAAACTAGTGCATAATACTTCTCATTCTCCATAGTGCTAAAATAAAGTTTTACTATAATAAAACTAAAATGAATGAATCTTTTTTTTTTTTTTTTTAGGTACCTATGCAAGGTACCAGGGGTTTATGAAAAAGGAAGTGATATCATAGACCACCAGGGCAGAAAACCAAAAAAATTATTTTCGTAGCCAATTCCTTAGTTCAACCATACCCTGATGGTAAAGTATGGCAACAACATAAAACTATTGTTACAAAGCTTAAAGCATACAATAAAACTAAATTATGATGGGTAATAAAGTAAATTTAGACGGTCAACAGCTAAAAGCATTCTGTACCATTATCTGACTTTCTATGTCATACCTTTTTGTTGCTTGTTCTGAGAATATCGAATTCTTTTAGCAGAAAGGCTATTGTCTTCTCTTTGTTTAAGTCTGAAGTAACTTGACAAGAAATCATACATTCATAATGCAAATCATTACTTCCATGTTCTATAACGCTGTAATAAAAAACCATTAAACAATATATACATATGATTTGTACTATAAAAGATCCCTAAATTTTATACTCCAAATGGGGGAGACAAATTTAAACAATAAATAGGTAAGGGTATCAAATTTTAAATTGCTCTTTTTAGGTACTGTTAAGAAAATACTATGGTTGAAAAAAAATAAATATATCAATTTCACAGAGAGATGCCAATCTATCAAGTGAGAAAGTTAAATTTGTAGAAAGCATTTAGTAACATCTAAGAGAATTATGATTCAGTATACTCAATCAAAGAAATTTGGTTTTAGGGTCTGTGAATATTAATTCAATTTGTACCTTTGGTCAGAATTCTAGATACATTTCTCACTCTTCTGAAAATGGGAACAATATTAGATAATTTTTAGTTGAAAGAACATATTTTCATAATTAAATTTAAAACATTAAAAATCAAAGCCTATTCCTGTAACATTTAAGGTTAAGTTAAACAAAAATTTTCGACATTTTTTATGCTATTTGAAAACAGTATCAACTTGTAAGCAAGTAAAAGGAAGGGAAAGGAAAAGAGATGGGCTGTTTTTTGAAGACATTAAATTTGTAAGCATAGGCAAGTCTTGCAGTCACTAAGAAGAAATTAAGCAGTGAGGTCTCGGACAGTCAGTGCAGCTTTATTTACTGTGTATATCTCTTGCTGTAATTATACTAGATATCTCATAATCTGGCTTTAGCCCCATCTCTACTACTTTCTCCATGTGGTTATAAAAATGTTTATCCCCACTTCATTCATCTATGCCCCTCAAAATGTACTCCAATCTACACCTTAGCAAGAATCTGACTTTTAAGGGATAGGAACACATTAATATATATGTATCTACTTCATTATATGTTAATGTTCATTAATGTATCTACTGAATAGTTTGCAAGTAAGCAAAATAGCAGTTCCTATATAAAACTCTATTAAAATAATATTCTATAAAATATGATTTTGTCTGGACTGAAATTATATTTGTCATTGTAACTTTTAAAATCTAACAATATTTTCAAAGCACATGACTAATTATCAAAGTATCTTAATCTCATAGATAAGCGTCACAGGTATCAAAAATTCAAGTCCCTTCATGAATTAGGTAGGCAAAAGTGAATGGGTAAAAGCTACGGAATGTAAAATAGTAAGGAAAGCAAATGGTAGAGTACAATGCCTTTAAAAGCACTCAAATTCATTCAAACAAAAAATAGTGCTGACCAAAACCAAAACACATCTTTGGGCTTAACTTGTCTTACAGCTGCCAGTTTTTGGCTCTGATGAATGATATCCCAAATTAATATCAATTTAACAATTATTTCCACATCCATAATGAAAGGTCACAGAAAATATCGAACAAGAAACTTCATTGCCTTTCTTCAAATTCACCTGGTGCTTTCTCACTTAGCTATCTAGATACATATCAATACCATGGAAACAGTAAAAAACCCTGGCAGATTCCTCAAATTCTAATAAGGTAATGACATGTCAAATTCAGCCCACACTACAGAGAAGGAAAGAAGAAAGGAAGTGAGCAAAGGAAGAAAAGAGGAAGGAAGAAAAAGTTCTCCCGATTCATACTTTCTAAATTTAAGGCTGCAAGTACTCACTTGGATTTTTCAGTAGCACAGTAAGCTGTCTCATCATCTGGATAAGGACTGATGACCTGAGAATTCCTTGATCTCTGCCCCAGCAGTTCTGTGTCCTCATATGTGACTTCATTAAGTAATTCATCGGATTTCTGATGCATACTTTCCTCAGAATTCATAGTCAGTTGTTCATCTTGCTGTGTACTTTTATTTCTCCCTATAGTCTCTTGTTCAAGACGACTGTGGGCTATATTTGTATTTAAACAAACAAAACAACACATGATACATGAAACACCATATCTACACATTCAATCATTCAATCAAATGAATATTTTTGTGGAAATAAATATTCTCATAGCTTTAAACATACACTTACTAGTCTTACTCCTACTGTAATCAGATAAGCATGTACAGTGTGGGTTTTGCCATCAACATTTCCATTGGCAATAGATTTCTAGGACAATGGTTCCCAACATCAGCTGTACCTGGGAATAACCTAAGGAGATTTTTTAAATTCCTAAAACCCAGCCCACACCCTATACTAATTAAATCAAAATCTCTGGGATTGGGACCTAGTCTGTACTTTTGAAGTTCACCAAATGATTCTAGTCTACACTCAAGGCTGAGAATCATTGATTTGGAGGTATTATTTTCAGGATTATTTTTTCTGGATTTCTCAAAATAGGACACAGTAAGTTAATGATTATATACATGGAATTCTGGTGTCAGACTGCCTGGGTTAGAATTCCAGCTTTGCTAAGTGCATAACTTTGGGCAAGTTACTTAACTCATCCATGCCTCAGTTTCTTCTTTGTAAAATGGAAATATAATAGTTCTTGTGAGAACTAACTAATAGTTCTTGTGAGGAATTTTAAATGTTAGTTACTATTTTTGAAACCATCATTTTAATATTAAAATTGATACAATATAAAAAGAATTATTTCTAACCTCCATTTTATCAGATGTATATGATACATTACAGAATCTGCTTCTCCTTGAGCGAAGAAATAGGTGTATTAAAAGAAAAAAAAAGAAAGAGAATCTACTTCATAATGTCTATCTCACAAAAATTATCTTAAGGTATATCTAATAATGGCAATTTCAAAGGAAGAGTATGTATTTAATGATATAGTAAAGTTTTGGGGAGAAAATGACACATACATACACAAAATAAACTCATTCACTAATCAGATCAACAGGCACAAATACTAATTGTAACTAGTACTTTATTATTCCCAGAAGTAATAATTCTTGAACTTTAAAAAGCATATGAATCTCACCTGCTTTTTGGCAATGCCTTCTCCAACCTGCCAAATTTAAAATCCTTTTGAGGCAGAAGTACTTTTAGAATAAAAAGAAAACAGGGGCACTTACAAATAAGGTACCTTTCACAAAATATTCTTTAAGGAAAAATTCTTTACTTGTATTATATAAATGCTGAAATTAGGTATAGCCAGTTACAAACTCCAAGTCCTGGACATCACTGTTGTTGGTAGCTGGAAGCTTGATCAGAAATCATTTGTTTTTGCTAAATTACTCTTGATTTCACTTTGAAGGAATGAACTAGAAGAGGGAATGTGCTGTCATAATTACGTACTACGAGATAGCCATGTAATTTCAATATTATATATTGTTTTAATTTAAACTTCGGCAATTTTAGGAAAAGACATCTTACATCTGAAGACTACTTAGTGGTTCTTGACCTCTCAAAACTCTTACTTGGTGGTTTGCTTTAGATGTTCACCACACCACTTTTACAGAGTAGGCTGGTATTAGTAGAATGGAACCCTCAAAATCTGAAGGAAGAAATTTTATTAATGTAAATAGACACTAAGGAAACCCTCTATATCATTAACAGACCATGCTTTCTAACACTAACATATGACTTTACAAGTAATTCAAAGGGAAAAGAATCATAAATAGTTACTGAAAGCAATATCAAAATAGCAAAAATTGCCCCTAGGGACATGTAAAAAAACTATTAGGGCCTATACTATTCTCCAGTTTACGAGGGTCAAATATTCTCCAAAGGAAAAAGGATGAGCCATGGAACACTGCAACTTCTAAAAGCCTCCAGCTCCCCATGACAATGTCACATCAACTGCTTCAGACTTACAAGTCCTGATTCTTAGACCTGTTTGAGACCAAATTTGCCATTTTCTACAATTTGTCTCATGTCTTTACCTCCGTATTTATAGGTCTAGTTCAGTATCTTTCTTCTTTCAGCTTTTTATTCCTAACCTGATGTTTACTCCATCCCTGCCATCCCTATACTTGCTATTTGTTTACCCATTTTATGGCTCTCTTTCTTTAGCTTTAACCTATTGTCAAATTTTGGGATCCCTTGAACTCTTAGTAAATCATGGTTATTTCAGCTGTAACCACACTGCCTTCTCGAAACTTAGAGCAGATGTGGGAGGGTCCTATTAAGAGGTCTCTTTGTTGAGTCCTCCTGGATCTTAGTAATTATAATACCTTGAAGTATTACTAAAATAATCAGTTTCTGACACACTTCTGGATTTTCATTCTAAAATTAAATACTTAGTACTTTAAAAGAACCCATACTGTGTGATCTGGCTCTATTTCTGGATATTTCTAATTTTTTTCAGTAGTAAAAGCTTTTATTTGTTTATTTTCAATAGATTTAGGAGGTATAAGTGTTTTTTGATACATAGATGAATTGCATAACGTTGAAGTCAGAGCTTGTAGTGTAACCATCATCAGAACAGTGTACACTGTACCTGTTAATTTTTCTCCTTCATCTCTCTTCCACTTTCCCCCTTCTTAGTTTCCAATGTCCATCATACCAGTTTATGATCATATATACCCACTATTTAGATGCCACTTATAAGTAAGAACATGTGGTATTTGTTTTTCCATTCCTGAGATACTTCACTTCGGATAATGGTCTCGAGTTCTATCCACATTGCTACAAAAGACATTATTTCTTTCCTTTTTATGGCTGAGTAATACTCCATCATATATATATAAATGTGTGCATGTGTGTGTGTGTGTGTACACACACACCACATTTTCTTTACCCACTCATCAGCTGATAGGCACTTAGGTTGATTTTATGTCTTTGCAATTGTGTATTGTGCTGTAATTAACATTCGAGAGCAGGAGTCTTTTTGATATAATGACTTATTTTCCTTTAGGCAGATACTCAGTAATGGGATTGGTAGATTGAATGGTAGGTCTACTTTTAGTTCTTTGAGGAATCTCCACCCTGTTTTCCATAGAGGTTATACTAATTTACATTCCTACCAACAGTATATAAGCATTATCTTTTGACCATATCTGTGCCAGCATCTATTGTTTGTTAACTTTTTAATAATAGCCATTCTGATGGTGGTAAGGTAGTGTCTCATTGTGGTTTTAATTTGCATTTCCCTGATGATTAGTGATATTAAGCATTTTTCATGTTTGTTGACCACTTGTCTATCTTCTTTTGAAAAAAATCTGTTCATGTCTTTTGCTCACTTTTTGATGGGTTACTTTTTTTTTTTCTTGCTAATTTGAGTTCTTTATAGATTCTGGATATTGGTCCTTTGATGTATAGTTTGCAAATATTGTCTCTCATTTTGCAAGTTGTCTATTTACTCTGTTGATATTTCCTTTGCTGTGCAGGAACTTTTGGTTTAATTAAGTCCCATTTATTTATTTTTGTTGCTGCTGTATTCGCTTTTGGGTCTTAGTGATAAATTCTTTGCCTAGGTCAATGTCCAGAAGAGTTTTTCCTATGTTTTCTTCTAGAATTTTTATGGCTTCATGTCTTACATTTAAGTCTTTAATCCATCTTGAGTTAATTTTTGTATATGGTCAGAGATAGGGATCCAGTTTCATTCTTCTGCATGTGGCTATCCGATTTTCCCAGCACCATTTATTGAACAGGGCATCCTTTTCCCAGTGTATATGTTGTCTGCTTTGTCAAAAATCAGTTGTAGCTATATGGTTTTATTTCTGGTTAGTTTGTTCTGTTCCATTAATCTTTGTGTCTACCTTTATACAAGTCCCATGCTGTTTTGGTTACTATAGGTTTGTTGTATAATTTGAAGTCAGGTAAATAAATGGTGAAGTCAGGTAAAGCGATACCTCTGGATTTGTTCTTTTTGCTTAGGATTGCTTTAGTTATTTGTGCTCTTTTGTGATTCCATACAAAATTTAGGATTGTTTTTACTAGTTCTGTGAAAAATAATGTTGGTAGTTTGATGGGAATTGCAATGAATCTCTAAATCCTTTTGGGCAGAATGGACATTTTAACAATATTGAGTCTTCCAATCCATGAGCATGGAATGTTTTCCCATTTGTTTGTGTCATCCATGGTTTTCTTTCATCAGTGTTTTCATCAGTTTTCCTTGTAGAGATCTTTCATCTCCTTGATTATATTCTTAATTATTTTATTTTATTTACAGCTATTATAAATTATATTGAATTCTTCATTTGACTCTCATCTTGAATGTTATTAGTGCATAGAAATGCTGATTTGTGTACACTAATTTCATAACCTGAGATTTCACTGAATTTATCAATTCTACGAGTCTTTTGGAAGAGTGTTTAAGATTTTCTGGTAAAAGATCATATCATTGGCAAACAGGGATAGTTTAACCTCCTCTTTCCTGATTTGGATGCCTTTTATTTCTTTCTCTTCCCTGACTGCTCTGGCTAGGACTTCTAGTACTATGTTGAATGAAGTGGTGAAAATGGGCATCCTTGTCTTCTTTCAGTTCTTAGGGGGAATACTTGGAAGTTTTCCCCATTCAGTATGATAGTGGCTGTGCATTTGTCGCACATGGCCTTTATTATTTTGAGGAATGTTCCTTCTATGTCCAGTTTGTTGAGTTTTTTTTTATCAGAAAGGAGTGTTGGATTTTATTGAAGGCTTTTTCTGTATCTATTGAGATGATCATATGGTTTTTGTTTTTAATTCTGTTTATGTGGTGAATAACATTTACTGACTTATTGATTTCCATATGTTGAACCATCCTTTTATCCCTGGGATTAAGCCCATTTGATCAAGGCGAATTATCCTTTTGATGTGCTGTTGGATTTGGTTTGCTAGCATTTTGTTAAGGATTTTTGCATCTATGTTCATGAGAGATGTTGGTCTGTAGTGTTCTTTTTTAGTTGTGTCGTTTGGAATCAAGGTGATACTGGCTTCACAGAATTAATTAGGGAGGATTCCCTCCTTTTCAAAATTATGGAACAGTTTTAGTAGGATAGGTGTCAGTTCTCTGTAGGTCTGGTAGAATTCGGCTGTGAATCTGTCTGGTCCTGGGCTCTTTTTTGGAGGAAGATTTTTAATTACCATTTCAATGTCACTACTTGTTATTGGTCTGTTCAGGATATCTATTTCTTTTTAATTCAAGCATGGGAGGTTCTGTGTTTCAAAAAATGTATCCATTTCCTCTAGATTTTCTAGTTTGTGTGCATAGAGGTTTTTACAGCAGTAGTGGGTGATATTTTGTATTTCTGTGGTATCAATTGTAATTTGTAATGTCTCCTTCTCCTAATTCAAACTGTTCATCAGACATTTGGAGCCTGCCCTGCAAATCAGACTATCCATAGTTTTCTACTGAAGATTTAATTTTACTTTAGAGTAAACAAGGCTGATTTATAAAATTTTCCTGCTGCCTTTTTTGGTTGATTTTGGCCAACTATTTGGCAAATACGATTTCAGCAAATTATTGTTAAATTATCTGAAGGTTCTCAATGCTCTTCCTCTCTGTCACTCTACATCATCCTGTGTCAGTGTTCAATCATTTGAATAGAAAGTTTGACTCCTCTAATTACTTTATTCATTAATGTACTGATCATTCATGGAAAGCCAACTATGCGATATGCCTTGTGATAAGTACTGGGAAAACAAAGGTGAGTAAGAAACAAACATTCCGTTCAAGGACTCTATAGTACAGTGAGGATGGCAAACTGATCTAATGATTTGAATATTATATAATATGGACTGTGCTAGGGCTTTAGAGACCAAATATTAATACATATAATATGCTAGATATACTAATGCTCAACTGAATGACTCTAGAAAGACTTTACAAAGGCATTTGCTCCAAAAAAGGACAAGTAGGAATATGCAAAGTAACACACTACTAAAGGATAGCCAAAGAGTTATGTGAAGTAAAGAAAAAGTTGACAGACTGCAAGAATAAAAAGAGAACAGAAAGAATGGGAATGGGTACAGAGGAGAAGAAATAAATTTAGGAAAAGCATATTTCTTGTACATAAATGACAATATGTTACAGTCAGGATGTGAAAATTTCTAAAATGAGTAAACAGTCAAGGACAAAGTCTTAGGTATAGTTCATCTGGAAATGGGTTGATGGAACAAATTGATAGTGAAGGTACTTGGAGAGGAGGAATTCAAGAAATCAGGGTGCTGAAGTGTCACCCTTAAAGGCACTAAAGTAATCCAGGAAAATGTAAGGAAATGGAGAGAAAAGTGAAAGCCAAATGTCAAAGACTTCAATGGATGCAGAAACAAGACAGAGACAGATGAGAAAGCTGACAAAAACTGATAGTAGACAACCATTTCTTTTTATCTTCTTATTTTGAAATAATTTGTCTCATTAAGAGGTTGCAAAAACAGTGTAAAGACCTCCTATATACCCTTTACCCAGATTCCCCAAATATTAACATTTTATCACACTTGCTTTATTAACCATTCTTTCTATATCTACCTATCCATCTATCTACATGTATATAATTTTTTTCTGAAACACTTGAGAGTAAGTTGCAGGAATGATGCACTTCGACTTTTCAAAAGAAATTTTAAGATACTGTTCTATCATCTTGCATTTTGTCAAATTTTCTTTACCTTATCCAAAGCCAAACTTAAATATAATTTCTGAATTAGTACCTTTTCCAACCATGAAAAGATAGTAGCACTTAGTAACTCTAAATTCAGTCCATTATTTTCCCTAAACTTTCCAGCCCAGGAGAAAGATCTTCATGAAGTGATGACAGCATGAAGCTACTAAAAGCTTCAGCTGAGTTTACTTGGACTGCCCCATCACTAAAAAGAATTGCGTATAGAAATATAAACACAAGCCAATAAAATGCCACAAAAGTTAAGTTTTAGGTCTGTTTTGCATATTAGTTAATTCAAAAGATAAAATAAATGTTAAAAAGAAAGACAGATACTCACTTTCACTAAACTCTTATGTCTAGGCAGATGAAAACTTAAACCGTTCTATTGATTCCTCTACCTCTCTCATACAGTTTGAAATGGAAACTCTCTTTAGTAATGTGCTTTAATGTTTAATCATGTTTTACTGTTAACTGTACCATCATGACTAACTGAATTAATACTATTTAAATACTCCATATAGTCTTAGAGAATAAAATTATCAATTTCTTCTTCATAAGTTTATGAAGTATGACTTTCTTTTCTCATAGTTAACAGGAAAAATTTTATAACTATCAATTCCTTTATTTGCAGTTCTGTAGGCACATTATTTTATTTAGACATAAGAATTCAACCACTTCAAACCAAATATAGTCTCCAGATTTTGCTATTACTAGCTAATGTTATCACTGCCATGTAAACCTGTCCTGCAACCATGTGAAAATTATGTTATGGATGACTATTACCAGGCATTCCTCTAAAATGCCACCTATTGTGATGGCTAGAGATAGTTTATTTATCTAGGAAAACTGGATGAATTCAGTGAAGATTTTTTTAGAATCTTAACACATGTGCATAGGCCAGCTGCATTATATGCTTTGAAGACCCTGTATCTCTCTAGTAACTTTCATGCTGTTTCCAATGGACCATTTTCATGATCGAATGAATTCTTGCTTTACTCCTGGAAGTGTCAGTACTGCCAATTCTCTCAATGCTAATGTTGTTGTTAAACCCTCAATTCCTTAGTCTAGAAAATTAACAGTATTATGATACTATTTCATTTTCTAAGAAAGAAAGTTTTGGGACTCCCTTTGAGTTCAATTCTCCAGACAATTATACATTAGTTAATGTATAATATACTCAGTTTAATTGATGCTATCATGGACAAAAATAACTATTATTTCATGACTACTACACAGAAGTGAGAAGGTGGCTAGAATCAAATAGGGATTCCTAGAGGCTGGGAAATTCTGTTCTGCCTGGCTTTGTAAATAGTTTGTGACAACTGGTATCTGTGTAAACGGATTTGATGGTCCCCTGGGGGGTCAATACTGTTTACAGAGCTGTTTCTTCAGAGTGGTTGAGCTAGAATTGTCTCTAGGGATCCTACTGGGGTTACTCAGAATAGCAACATCCCAGCTACCTGAGAGCTCAGGGACAGAAAAGAGAAAAGATGATAGAAGTACTATGGGCAAAGAGATTCAGATAAATGGATCTCTTCCTTAAGACGAGGGTGCTACTTAGGTGCATTTATAAATAAAACAAATCATAATGGAGGTAATTTGTTAATGTGCTCGCTGATACTTGCCAACATAATTGGTCACCACTTCTTTAAATTCTATCTTTTGGGGGTTGGGGAAGGAAGGTTATTACTTACACCTTAGCATCTGATTTTATAAATATAAAAAGATCCCAAACTCATGTGTATTGCTTCTCTTTCCTGTATAATCTATCATCAGATTATATAAAAACATCAAAAATATATGACATTTTTTGCTATTAGTGTAAATTTGATGTGATGATGGAATTATTATAGCAGTTCTACATTTTAAACATTTTCAAAAAAAGATGCCTTTTTTCAATAGTTAAGGACTTTCAAAAAAATCAACATTAGCATCAGAATAATCAGAACAACAATATCAACTAGTGGCTCCTAATTTCTACCAATTCCTTGAGTAATTTAAATGCAGTACTCTGTTTCTTCCTCTCTCTCTCTCTCTGTCTCTTTCTCTCTCTGTATGTGTGCACAAATACTATTTATTTCCTTTAGTAAATATTTCCAACTATGTTTCCCTTTTTCTGTGGAGCAGAGGGTTAGCTTTCCACATAAATGCATATTATATGTGCTTCCCCTCCCAAATATAACATAAACAGAAACCTGTGTCATATCATAGTGGTTCTACCTAACATGAGTGTGTCCAAGAGAAAAGTTTACACATCTAAGTGGTCTAACCACAACAATGATGTATTTAGACCTTCTAAGCAGAACCACTGTCAGTGCATGGGTTCGGAAGACAGACTGCAGGGTTTGAATTCTGGCTCCACAACACAGCTGTATGACCTTTAGAAAATTATTTAACCTTTCATCCATTTCCCTATCAGTAAAAAGTGTAAATGTCTTAGGAAAGTGTCAGCACAGAATACACAATAAAGATTAGCTATTACTATCTTTAAAATAGGTTTCCTAAAGGCAGTTTCCCTATTTTGATTTCTCCTACCTTTCCATGAGAAAACAAATATCACCATCCTGGGATCATATTCAAAATTATAATTCCAATTTATATCCTTAATTAATTTCTTTCAAATATTAAAAATACAAGCAAGATAGCTATCCATTGTCCTGGTTATTCCTCTAGCTTTCATATTAAAAAATTTCTCAGTTTCTTGAATAAATTTATTTGGTGATCAATGGCCAGCATAGAGTTGTGCAGCTAAAATCAGTATGGCCATCCTAATCAATCAAGTTGTTATTTATACATTTATTGTTTTCTGTCAGGAAATGTTAGCAACTATGTGGGAAAATCTTTCAGAAACATTAATGTATATAATACTTATTAAAATATCAGAAGACACAAAAATGGAAAATAAATAGAATGCTATCTAATTCAATGAACAACAAAAACACAAAGAGAAAACACT
Organism: Indri indri; assembly: GCA_004363605.1. Taxonomy (NCBI): domain Eukaryota; kingdom Metazoa; phylum Chordata; class Mammalia; order Primates; family Indriidae; genus Indri; species Indri indri. The sequence goes on from RJWJ010025158.1 coordinate 23,941, forward strand.
TAAGGTTAAAACTTGTAATTAATACATAATGGCTTAATAAGGTTTGTATTAGATTATAAAACAAATAAATTACAGAAGTAATAGGACTTTGAAATTTAGAAATCCTGACATTAAGGAAAGATCCTAAAAGAAAATTCAATCTCATAGAAAAAAAACTAATGGTATATTTTTGAAAATTCGACGCTATGGCAGGAAAATAAGAATTTTAAATAATATACTTA
>RJWJ010025159.1:0-24133 GCA_004363605.1 Indri indri
ATGTGCTGAATACTAACAATTATCCAAATGAGTCATGGGAAGGAAAATTGAGAGGAAGGAAGAATAATCCAGTTAGAGAGAACTGCACCTTTGGAAACTGTACAGAGAGGGCATCTTGACATATTTGAGAAATTGAAAGCTGCCCTAATGGGTCTGGGGTTCTGTGAATAAGGGATGCAGGTCAGTGGAGGTGAATGTTGGAGAACTGTGCATTCAGATGATTCTGAAAAACCCTATAAAATCCACCCTGAGAATTTTAGATATTAATGAGAATATAGTGGGGCCTGGAAAAGTTTTGGGCTGGAAAATGACAAGATCCATATTATGTTTTGCAAAGGTCACATTAGCCTATGTATGGAAAGAATTAGAGTAGAAATGAAAGAGAAGTGGGGAGACCAGTTAGAAGGCCTTTGTAGTAATCCTGGTGAGAGATAATGGTGGATGGAATTATGGTGGTGACAGTAAAAATGAAGATGATAACACACGCACACACACACACATACACACACACACACATATAGGAGTAAGAGGACTTGGTGATGAATCAAATGTACAGAATGATGGAGAAGATGCAAGGGTAGAACATGCCCTTTACTAACACAACAAAGACTAAGAAGAAGTAAGTTTTGCAGAAAGAGATTAACAATTCATGTTTTCAAATGTGTGAATGTTTACAAGTTTGAAATGCTCGTGAGCCATCCAGGTTGACATCCAAAGTGCCTTCTGGCCTCTACTGTTATATACAAACACGTGCAGGAAGAAAGCCATGTGATTGAACTGAATAGATGGGAGTCACTGGCTGTTAAATGGTCATTAAATGCAACAGAGTTGACAAGATACTCAAGGATAGACTGCTGAGTGAGAAGAGGGCTAATACCCAAGGTTGAGAAAATTGAGTATTAAATACTTAGAGTAAATGAGACACTTGCTACAGAAGTTGAGAAGGAGGTGCCATAGAGACAAAAAGGAAATCTAGAACTGTGATCATGTGACAGCCAAGAGCAAAGATTACTTAGATGCTAAACTTTTATTGTATGTTTTGTAATGTTTTGTTTTGAATGAGATAACCACACTCAAGGGAGGTGGCAATGATGGTTGACCACTATGGCTATATTTAGAATTACTCTTTCAAATCAAGGTTATTGCTGATATATTTTCTCAGGGAAATAAGAATTTTATGAATATTCTTTATTGCTTAATTATGAAAATGTGAACTATAAAAATATTCAAAGCCAATGTTCTAATACTCATCATTTTGCTATTTAGAAAATAAAGTAAATTAAATACATGTACCTTAGATCAATGTTTCTTGGTTCCATACTCCCTTAAGGAACTATCAAGATTGGAGGAGCTGTAATTGCTTTGAGTCCTGTGCAACTTTTTAATGTAAATATTAGAAGTTGAAGCTACCAGCAGTTTCTTTTTTCACTGCTCCTGGGTGGTTCATATTCTCACCTAGTCAGCCATAGACAGTTGTTCCTATTTATCCATCTTTTTGTTTTCACTTTGTTTGCTACTTTAGTTATTAGCAGATTGTTGACTTCTGTTTATTTTACTGTTGTGGGTACTAAAGTTTGGGTAATTCCCCACAGTTACGGAAGTAAATTGGAGCAAGTCTTATAGAATTTAGATTTGAAGACATTTGAACGGCACTCCCTGTTATACACTAAAACACTGTTTACTTCAGCTGATGTGTCTCACACTGTCTCATAGGAGGTTACCACCTCCATCCATCTAACTTTCAAATTCACATTATTTTTCCCCTTCTTAAGTTGGCTATCTTAATCCGTATATTTTAGGGCACAAATATCTACCCTAAATAGATTTCTGTATATTTTTTACCCAGTAGCTTAGGGGAGGGCCTGAGAGAGACTTATTTAACTATATATGAACTTCACTTGGTTTGGAATCAATGTAACCAGCTAGTGAGTCAATCCCTATTTTTATTTTTTACTTTGAACATAAAAATTAATATCAGTTGAAAAGGTTTTTCTGTAGGCTAAGCTAGCTTTCTACTTGTGCTGCTACTGATGTTACAAGCACAAATCTGAAAAACAACACTGAGATGCATGGTGAGAAATGCCTTGGGTTTAGACCCAATTTACTGTACAATCTTAAGATATGAAGTTCATAAGAGAAATGTGCAGATAATTCCATCACCACATCTCAGAATAAGCTCTACAATATAGCCTGTTTATTACAAATTCCTTTTAATGTGGCATGTTTACTGTTTGTGTTATTTGTTCTCAAAACTTAATCATGATGAACTACAGCTGCAAGTAAAAGCAAAAGAACTGGAAAACATTATCAATATAACATTTTGTATTAAATCAATTGTGGATATGCCCAACATTTGATTCAATCAATAAAATTGTTAGTAAATATGCAGTTTAATTTTTATCTCATTTTAGTATATCAGATAGACACACGGATTTTGATTATATTTTTCCTTTTTAATGTAATACCTTTCATGATGCAGGCAAGAGGTATAAATAAAGACTTTTGGTAAAAACATATTTTCTTGTTAAGTTGGAACAATTTTGCTCTTGCAAGTTTTTTTTTTCCCTTTAAATTTAAGATTATTTAAAATGACATCTTTACCGTCGGACAAAACAACATGAAAAATAGTGTTATGCTGGTCTTTTTTAAAGTTTTTTTTTATTCAGCATATTATGGGGGTACAAATGTTTAGGTTATGGATATTGCCCTTGCCCCACCCGAGTCAGAGCTTCAAGCGTGTCCATCCCCCAGACAGTGCGCACTGTACCCATTAGGTGTGTATATACCCATCCCGTCCTTCCCCGCTCCCATCTGCCCAACACCGGATGAATGTTATTACTCTGTGTGCACTTAAGTGTTATCAGTTAAAACTAGTTTGATGGTGAGTACATGTGGTGCTTGTTTTTCCATGCTGATCTTAACCACAAGGTTTTTAGATAGTTCAGAAGCCTTTTATCCTGACATAAAGCAGGGGTACTAAAAATGAGTTGACAGCAAATACAGAGCTTGCAAAATATCTGTGTGGCATTTAATCTGAGGTAAACTTCTATAAAATGATTTGGATTGACCTATGTGTCTTAACAAAGTACATTGAAAGATATTTCCTTCACCTTAAAAATATTATTAATAAAACAAAATAAATATCCACTTCTACAATATACCTACACTGGAAATTTCCAAATGTAATGACTTGTTTTCTTGAATATTTGCCTGTAAAGCCTTGGTTATTTATGGTTTTATTGCCATGCAATCATATCTAGGCTTTAGTGTCCAAGGTGTCTTCTTATTGGCTAATGTATCTCAAAGGGATGGATGGGGAAGACCACTGGACTAGGAGTCAGACCTGGCTCACTGGCTGAGTTACAAGAGAACTTCCTATAAATGTATTTATAACATGGCTGCTTATTTTATATTCCACAAGCAACTCCATGTAATTACAATATACTTAGAGAAGGAGGCCATTGTACTTGGTATTGATAATAGCCAGCAAGCTGAAGTGTCAACATAAGATGCTATATGAGTGAGGGTACTCCAGAGAAACAGAAACAATAGGGTGTGTGTGTGGGTGGGGGAGGGGGGAGAGAGAGACAGATTTCTTAAGGAATTAGCTTATGAAATTATGGAGAATGACAAGTCCAAAATACACAGGGTAGGCCAGCAGGCTGGTGACCCAGGGAAGAGTTCCAGTTCAAGTCCAAAGGCAATCTCCTGGCAGAATTCCCCTTCTCTCTAGGGAGGCCAGTCATTTTCTTAAGGCCTTCAATTAATTGGCTCTCCACATTATAGAGAGCAATCTGCTTTCCTCAAAGTCTACTAATTTAAATGTTAATATCATCCAAAAAATAGTTCCACCGAAACATGTAGAATAGTGTTTGACCAAATACCTGAGTACTGTGTCCTAGTCAAGTTAACACGTGAAATTAACCATCACAGGTGGTCTTCACAGCTTCTAAGACACAAGGAGAATCTTTAGCAGAAAGTGTACCTTTTTGATTAAATCGATAGCTCTCCAGTGCACTCTTTCACCTGTCATTATCTTTGTGGCCAGACAATTCAGATATATTCTGCAAAAAAAGGTTTTGGAATCCTCCTGAGAGAGACTGATTTAACTATATACGAACTTCACTTGGTTTGGAATCAATGCAACCAGCCATTGAGTCAACCCCTATTTTTTTTTTTAACTTTCAACATAAAAATTAATATCAGTTGAAAAGGTTTTTCTGTAGGCTAAGCCAGCTTTCTACTTGTGCTGCTACTGACATTACAGGTAAGAATCTGAAAAACAACACTGAGATGCATTGTGAGAAATGCCTTGGGTTTAGACACAATTTACTGGTACCCTATAACTAGTCTGTTAGACAGTACATTTTCAAAGACTGGGAGCCCTCTGGCCTGGTTATCATTGATATTGAAATAGAAAATAACTAGAGTAGACAAACTCTGTTATGCATAAAAAGAATAGAGAACTGAAGAAGACATTGCATTTTTGCAATATATATGAAAGCCTATAAAGTATGTTTTAATTCTTTGTTGCTAATTTTTGTCAACTATGGTTTTTAAGCTTCACCTATTACTTAAATTTTAAAAATTCCCTTTGCAAAAGCAGTACATAAATTATGAAGTTAATGAAAAAATGGAAGATAAACATTAAAAATTACTAATTTTCCTCTTGATCTTTTTATATCCATAGTTTTATTGTGGTGATATTAAAGCAGTTTTAATAATATATCATTTATAATTTTGCATGCTGCTTTTAAAAACTTATTTTCATACAGATACTTTTTAAATTATACAGTGCCGGGCAAATACTACAGACATTTGTTAAATATGTGAATAAATTAATGAACACAGTTATTGTAGGCAATGCATATTGAAATTCTCTGTAAGCATTATTTTTGTTTTGGCTGATTTGATCAAGCAAATAAACCATAATTATGTAATCATTTCCATATTATCTGGCTTTTAAATTGTTTCCAGTATTTTCTTGTATAAATAATAATAATATAATGGGCATCTTCAGATATAAAGTGTTTTCTAGATCATTTTCAAGATCATTTTCTCAGGTCAAAGATATAAACATTTTCCTAGAAAAACTAGAATTTACCTGTTAAGGTAGTTAGAGAAATGCCAACTTCCTTGTATTGTAAAACTTGTTTTACATAGGTAATGATTGATATGAGAAAACACATACTTGCAGGGATGCAAAAGGTAATGGAGAAATAGACATATGTATTATATTATATTATATTACTTTCTTTCGTATATTTCTCAGAAACCTCTTATTGCCCATGATCATTTTCTGGACTAAACTTTTGGAGTTTGAAAGCCTAAGTAAACAGAAATAACAAAATTTTATAAAACATTCCAAAACTAAATATTTTACTTTTGATTTAAGTATTGTTTTGGATTACTGAAACCATAGCTTTTCTTCATGCAAGCAGAATCTCAATAGTAGGTAGTATTGACAAGGAGATGAAGAAAGGAGTATGGTAAGTAGCATTGAATAAATGGCTTGGATTAAAATGATACATAATTTGGATTTACTCCACCAACAGTTCACAATAAAGATAACAGCATTTCAGACATCTCCATTGTTTTTTCTTTATCTATATTCACTGTAGGATATTGCTCAGAGAGAAACTGAATGCTAACATAACTAGCGATGCATTCTTCCAGCCCCAAATAGATGTACATAATACTAGAAAAGTGCTGTTTTAGGAGTTTATGTTATATGACACATGGAAAATATCAATGTGAAAGCATAAATAAATTGGTCCAACTGCTAACAGGGTTGGAGAAACGATTTAAGGGCAGGCAATAAGAATAAACTTGTCAAGAGAGAATGCATGTAAGTATAATACATTTTGTCACTTATCAGTAGTATCAAGAGTTAGGAACAACCTAGCTCCAGCCTTAGTCAATGCACTTTTTCCATCAGCCCTAGAAATTTTTTTGGCTTTTTTTTTCCTTTTAAATGTTTTTCTTCTCTGTTTTCTGAGACTCTTATCTCTATAAGGCTGGCTCTCCATTTCCTTGTTACTCCAGATAACCCTCATATTTTATGATTAACTTCTCTTTAGAAAATAAAAGACAGTACAAATATAACAATGAAGTTCAGGGTTCTTGCAAAGGTTTCAGGTACTGAATGAAGTTTTCAGTTATTGTTATTGGACTGAAGTGCTTCCTATTATTAAGTAACACTATGAATTTTCTTTTATCTCACTTTCTTTTTAACAAATGATGAATGTAAAATGGGAACAGATATACATTGTTAAAAACTGGAAAAGTACAGAAAGGCGTGCAGCAATGGTCTTCAGGATTTGCTGTGTGTAAGAATGAGAAGCATTCTAGGGAAGCTCCTGGAAACATGGTCCATGGACCAGCAACATCAGCATCATCTGAGAGCCTATCAGAACTGCAGATTTTAAGGTGCCACTGCAGATACGCTAATCTATATTTTAACAAAAGGACCAGAGTGTTCCTATGCATCTTAAAATTCAAGACATGGTATGATTTCATTTATATAAAATGTCCAGAAAAGGCAATCAGCAGAGATAGATAGTGAATTAGTGATTGCCTGGGGCAGGGGCTGGGAATGGGGATTAATGGTAAAAAGACATGAGGGATTCTATTGGGATGATGGAAATGCTCCAAAACTGATTTATGGTGATAAAATAAGTTGATACAATTTCTAAAAATCATTGAATTATTAATATACACATGAAATAGGTGAATTATATGATATGTAAAATATGCCTCAATAAATTTGGGGGAAAATCAAAATACATTTGGCAAAATGCAGACTCCTGGGTCCTGTCCTAGAGTCCCATGTGATTTCATCTAGTTTCTTTATGGACTTCCAATAGAGAAACACTGATAAAGTAAACAGTAACAACCTAACCAAAAAATCCCACCTCAATCATCACTTTAACCTCTCTCTTTTTCTTCTTCCTCTTCTTCCTCCTTCGCGTGTCTTAAAGAATTCCAGTATCCATACATGTAGCTCTACACTTTGTTTGATTGCTGTGAATTATCCCATAATATGTTGCTGTCCTTTCACTATATCCATACTGGTGAAGTTTTTTTTTCAGTATTACAATGTGGAAGTTACAATTTTTATACTTGCTTCTATGTACATGTGCAAGTATTTCTTTAGAATAAGTATATAAAAGTGGAAATTGAATCTAACTGTATGCAACCTTTGAACCTTGACTCTCCTGGTCATCTATTGCCATGTCCTAACTCACCATTCATGGGCTAATTACTCCAAAATCTATATCGCTAATTCAGTTTTGTCTTCTTAGTTTCCAATAAGTATATCCAATTCTATAAATAAACACCAGGCACCTAAAGGTGAACATATTAACTGAACTCATTTTCTTCCTGTCAAAACTTACCCCTCTTCATTTGTGTCTCATTTACTGCGAGTGCTAAAACCAGAATCTTAGAAGGCAACCAAAGCAACTCTGCTCTCCTCTGTCCTTTACCTCCTAATGAGCTGCACGTCAAATACAAATCACCTACATGACTTTGCTAAAGTCTCCTGGCTATCCTTGTTCCTACTTCACTCTCTTAGTTTAGCTTTTCATAATGTTTTTGTTCTGTATGATTGCAACAGCTTCCTAATTGTATACCCAAATTTATCTTGTCACATTTTAGCTTGTTTACAAATTACTTTTACCTTTAGGATCTTACTATAATGAAAATTCATTAGAGACACTTCTGTGCTTAAAAGCCTCAGTGGCTTACTGGACTTTGGGTACATGTTCTCCTTGGTCTTCCTTCTGCATCATTTCAGCATCCCTTCTTACAACTTTCCTTCTCACATCTTCCTAGTCTACCTTTTCTAGCCATGATCATCAACTTGCATGTAATGTGTTGTACACTGTAACATATTCGCTCATGTTATTCCTTATACTTCATGGTAACCTTCCCCACCTCCTTCACTGATATCTGCATGGCTAACTCTTATTAATACTACAGGGCTCAGTCCAGTGTAATTACTCTAGCAAATTCATAGTTTCTTGTGTTTATAGCTATTTTAAAATGTATCATATGCATTTTTTCTTCTTTTACTTGTCTGTCTCCTCATTCCCCTCTGTGCATCTTGAACTAGTTGCTAAATTTTGCTGAGTTTTCACGTCTAAAATAATTATCTTGTACCTAGCAGATATTAAATAAATTATTGTTTAAATATGTGGATAAATAAGTCAATGAATAATTGGGAAGACTAGGCAGTAATCTAGAATTGAGAAATGAAAACATGATTTAGGAAGAAAGGAGACTAACATTGGGAGTGCCAAGTTTCATTGACTCTTTCATGAAAGAAGTGTCAGACACATTTAACATAGAGAAATATGAAATAATAAAATTATGCTCTAGGAAAACTCAAATAAAATCTGAATTTTAGCAGATAAACAACATGAGCAATGTAACTTGAAATATAATGTTTAGAAATAATATATTTTATTGTATATTTTTGTCCAAACACAAGAATAAAATTAAATGAGAATTAAGCTTTCAGAAAAATTTCCAATATCCCTGGGCATGCATTTATAAATAACGATTTATACACTCAATATTTTCTTGTAAAATTAGCAAGTAGTTTCAGATAAAAGTTTCTATTGGTGTGAGGATCTGCCAAAGTTTGCTCATTATGATATCGAAAGTGTTATCGAACACATTGATATTATTAGTATTGGAATGTCATATAGATTTTTTGGGAGGGTTTTTCATGTCACACCTGGTTTTATTGTTAACTATTTTTTATTGACTGATTTAAACACACAAATTGTAATACACTGCATTATAATGACATTCCATTGCTTGATAATTTAATTAAATGTGATTTCATATATTCTCCAGGTTTCTTACATTAATAAAAGCCTTAACATAGAATTAGAGAAATTGAGTGCTTTGAACAAAAATATCTGCATTCAACTTAAGGTGATGGGCATAGATCCGATATAATACCTTTTTTATTTATTTCAGCATATTATGGGGGTACAGATGTTTAGGCTACATATGTTGCCCTTGCCTCCCCTCTCCCCCAAGTCCGAGCTTCAAGCATGTCCATCCCCCGGGTGTGCGCATCGCACTCATTGTTTGTGCTCCTTCCCCCTCCCCTCTCCCCCTGCTCAACATCCAATAACTGTTATTCTTATATGTGTACTTAAGTGTTGATCAGTTAATACCAATTTGACGGTGAGTACGTGTAGTGCTTGTTTTCCATTCTTGGGATACTTCACTTAGTAGAATGCGTTCCAGCTCTATCCAAGAGTATACAAGAGGTGTTGTATCACCATTGTTTCTTATAGCTGAATAGTACTCCATGTTATACACATACCACAGTTTATTAATCCACTCATGCATTGACGGACACTTGGGTTGTTTCCACATCTTCACAATTGTGAATTGTGCTGCGATAAACATTTGGGTGCAGGTGTCTTTTTTATAGAGTGACTTTTGTTCTTTTGGGTAGATGCCCAGTAATGGGATTGCTGGATAAAATGGTAGTTCTACTTGTATCTCTTTAAGGTATCTCCATATTGTTTTCCACAGAGGTTGCACTAGTTTGCAGTCCCACCAGCAGTGTATGAGTGTTCCTATCTCTCTGCATCCACACCAACGTTTATTGTTTTGGGACTTTGATAAAGGCCAGTCTCACTGGAGATAAGTGATATCTCATTGTGGTTTTGATTTGCATTTCCCTGATGATTAGAGATGTTGAGCATTTTTTCATATGTTTTGGGGTCATTATTCTGTCTTCCTGTGAAAAGTTTCTGTTCATGTCTTTGCCCACTTTTTGATAGGGTTCTTTGATTTTTTCTTGTTGACTTTCCTGAGTCCTAAATAGATTCTAGTTATCAGCCCTCTGTCGGATTTGTAGCATGCAAAAATTTTCTCCCATTCTGTAGGTTGTCTGTTTGCTCTCGTGACAGCTTCTTTGGCTGTGCAGAAGCTTTTTAATTTGATCAGATCCCATTTATTTATTTTTGTTGTTGCTGTGATTGCCTTTGAGGTATTCTTCATAAATTCTTTGCCTAGGCCAATGTCTAGAAGAGTATTTCCAACATTTTCCTCTAGAATTCTAATAGTTTCACTCCTTAGATTTAAATCTGTAACCCAGCATGAGTTTATTTTTGTGAGAGGTGAAAGGTGTGGATCCTGATTCAGTCTTCTACATAGAACTGGCTATCCAGTTTTCCCAGCACCATTTATTGAATAAGGATTCTTTTCCCCAGTGTATGTTTTTGTCTGCTTTGTCAAAGATTAGATGGCTATATGATGATGGTTTTATATCTGGGCTCTCAGTTCTGTTCCACTGGTCAATGGCTCTGCTTTTGTCCAAGTACCAAGCTGATTTGATTATTACAGCCTTGTAATAAAGTTTGAAGTCTGGTAAGTTGATACCTCCCATTTTCTTTTTATTGCCCAGAATTGTTTTTGCTATGTGGGGACTTCTCTGGTTCCATACGAACCGTAAAATTAACTTTTCTACATCTGTGAAGAATGATGTTGGTATTTTAATAGGGATTGCATCTAATCTGTAGATCACTTTGGGTAGCATAGACATTTTAACAATGTTGATTATACTGACCCATGAGCATGGTATGGTTTTCCACCTGTTTACATCTTCTGCTACTTCCTTCCTCAATGTTTCATAGTTCTACCTGTAGAGGTTTTTTACCTCCTTAGTTAAATATATTCCTAGGTACTTTATTTTCTTTGTTGCGATTGTGAAGGGAATTGAGTCTTTAATTTTGTTCTCGGTATGACTGCTATTGGCATATATGAAAGCCTCTGATTTGTGTGTATTGATTTTGTATCCTGAGACTTTACTGAATTCATTTATCAATTCCAGGAGCCTCTTGGTTGAATCCTTGGGGTTTTCTAGATATAGTATCATATCATCAGCAAATAGTGAGAGTTTGATCTCTTCTGTTACCATTTGTATGCCTTTAATTCCACTCTCTTGCCTGATTGCTATGGCCAGGACTTCCAGCCCTATGTTGAATAGAAGTGGAGATAGTGGACAACCTTGTCTGGTTCTAGTTCTAAGTGGGAATGCTTTCAATTTTCAGTATGATGTTGGCTGTGGGTTTGTCATGTATGGCTTGTATCATTTTGGGGTAAGCCCTACCTATGCCTATTTTGTTAAGCGTTCTTATCATAAAAGGGTGTTGAATTTTGTCAAATGCTTTTTCTGCATCTATTGAGAGAATCATGTGGTTTTTGTTTTTGCCTCTGTTTATGTGGTGAATTACGTTTATAGATTTGCATATGTTGAACCATCCGTGCATCTCTGGGATGAAGCCCACTTGGTCACGATGGATAATTTTCTTAATAAGCACCTGGATTTGGTTAGCTAGAATTTTGTTGAGTATTTTTGCATCTATATTCATAAGGGATATTGGTCTGTAATTTTCCTTTTTTGTTGCATCCTTTCCTGGTTTTGGTATCATGGTTATGTCGGCTTCATAAAATGTGTTGGGGAGGATTCCATCCTTCTCTATGTTGTGGAATAATTTCTGCAGGATAGGCACCAGTTCTTCTTTGTGAGTGTGGTAAAATTCAGATGTGAAACCGTCTCTCTGGGACTTTTTTGGAATGTTTTTTATTGCTGTTTCAATTTCAGTCCTTGATATTGGTCTGTTCAGGAATTCTATTTCTTCCTGGTTGAGCCTAGGGAGGCTGTGTGTTTCTAAAAATTTGTCCATTTCGTCCACATTTTCCAGTTTGTGTGTGTAAAAGTTTTTGTAATATTCATAAATTATATCTTGAATCTCCACGGCATCAGTTGTACTTCTCCTTTTTGTTCCTGATGGAGCATATTAGAGATTTTTCTTTTCTGTTTTTCATAAGTTTAGCCAAGGGCATGTCAATTTTGTTTATTTTTTCAAAGAACCAGCTTTTTGTTTTATTAATCTTCTGTATAGTTTCCCTGTTGCCAATTTCATTTAGTTCTGATTTGATCTTATTAATTTCCCTTCTTCTGCTGGGTTTGGGGTTGGTCTGTATCTATGCACCCAACTTGGGTGCACCCAGATTCATAAAGCAAACTTTATTTGATCTAAACAAATTGATAGACAGCAACACCATAATAGTTGGAGACTTCAACACCCCAGTGACAGAACAGGAGAGATACTCCAAACAGAAAATTAACAAAGAAATAATGGACTTAAGCATAACTCTAGCACAAATGGGCCTGACTGACATTTATAGGACATTCTACCCAAAAACCACTGAATATACGTTCTTCTCATCAGTTCATGGGACATTCTCTATGATTGACCATATTTTAGGACACAATGAATATCTCAAAAAATTTTAAAAAATATAAATTATACCATGCATCTTCTCAGATCGCAGTGGAATAAAAATAGAAATCAACCCCAACAGAACTCTCATCTCTACACAAAGTCATGGAAATTAAAGAACCTTCTGCTGAACGATTACTTCATAAATGAGGAAATAAAGATGGAAATCAAAACATTCTTTGAACTAAATGACAAAGGTGACAAAAGTTATCAAAATCTGTGGGACACAGACAAAGCAGTCCTGAGAGGAAAGTTTATTTCCATAAATGCCTATATCCGAAAGTCAAGAAGATCACAAACAGACAACCTAAGAAATCGACTCAAAGAACTGGAAAAAGAAGAACAGACTGTTATAATATTTGAATTAGTTGTCTTAAAATAACAATGTTAGATAAAATCAAATGGTTTAATGCAAGCCAAAAGACTTCATATTTTGAAATTCTGAAGTTCTAAAATTATCTAAAAATTCTAAAATTATGGACAAAAGAGAACTTTGAAGTTCTTTAGGCAAACATATTTCTAAATATTACCAATATATAATATGGGGATAATTTAAGTAGTAAAAATGGGAAATCCTAAAATTGGTATATGAGATATGAACTTAAAAAAAGCTTAAGAGGCTAGCGAGGTGAAATCTTGTTTTTAAGATGACCTGTCTGTTGGAAATACAATTTACATTAAGGACATGTGAAGAATTATAGTGCTGTTATTCTAGGGCTATGAGTTAATTGTTAGGTTATTTGATAGTATAATTTCACCTATTCTAATATGAGGGAGTAAAGTTCAAGGCAAGCTAAGATCATGGGCTACAGAGAGGAACAAAACACCCAAAGAATGCCTGCACCTGTAATTTTGCTGACAAACCTGATACTTCGGTTGTTGAAAATCTCTTAATAATGATTACAGTAGAATTTGGATAATTCTTTTTGTTTGATGTTTAGTAAAGACAAGACTGAGTGGCAGGTACATCTGGCAGCCTCTCATAACAAGTACCATGCAATTATTTCCTTCACTCCAAATTTCAGGGAACCATGTGGGAAAGTACCATAATTCTTGGTTTAGAAACCATTAAAGTCTAAACACAAAGTTCTGTGTTCTTTTTTTAAGATTCTTACTGTCTATTTAGATAATGTGAGCATGTGATAATCTTTAAAGTTTTGCTGTTTATGTATTTAATTGTATGTCACTGTAAAAACATGGTAAAATATTAGTGTTTTACTTCTTCTAAATTAAATGTATGATTTTAATAATAATTATACACATAAATATTTTAATTACTAATTTAATTACTATTATTAAATATATACTATATTTTCTGCATTTGATTACGATGCATGTAATCTCTATATAGTAATCAAATGTAGACAATATAGGCCTGCTTTAAATCTCATTTAAAAGGATCTAGTATTCAATCACTTGGGCTTGAATGAAGCCTGAAAATTATCTTAGTCAAAGGACTATAGAAATAAAAGTCTTGTGGAAAAAGTCAAGGAGCAAATAAAATGAGATAAACATTTAAAAAATAAAACCAAAAAAAATCAAAAGTAAAAAATATTTCAGACCCTTATTCAAACAAAAATAACAAAAAAGCTTAAAATATACTGAAATAAAACATGACTGACTTAATAACACATAAAACTTATATAAGACAGAAGCATAAAAACATAAAAATGATTTCATACCAAAGCCTTAAAAATAAATATTAATGAAAAAGAAAGAATTGAAAGACTTTTAACCTCCTTCTATCAATCTTTGCACTAGTTCGTTCTATAAATAAAATTTTTAAGAGTATGAAATTATGCAAATGAAAACATCATGGCCATTTTAAAGTTAAATACCCTTAAAGTTTTGGTTCTATTTTTATGTAACTTATATAAAGAGGAACGTATTAACTGACGTGCCAGGCTGGTAGCATAAAATAAAATCAGTTTCTGTAAATTACTCTCCAAGAAAACTTAAGGAAAAAAGACTGTTTTTACCATAACGCAAGAAAAAAGAGTGTTTAAGGAGAATTGCATTATCGTTGTGACCTAGGGTTTAGGATGGTACAAGAATGACTGTATTGTAAAGCTGACCGGGCAAGTGTCTGTTTCTCCGAGGCTTGTAAATGCTGGGGCTGCTCTGTCCTGCAGCCCATTTTCAGTACCCTGGACAGATCCATCACACATCCATGCCACCTCAACTGTGTCAGTTCAAATGACTTCCCAAACAGCCTCTGGACTGCCAACTATAAAAGATGGATTTATTTCTCAATATCCTTACATCTAGGATTGGTATGCAGTCAGATCTTTTTTATTTAATGTAGAACTTTTCAGATACAGTTAGTTTTGCTATGATACTTGTTTTGAAAACTCAAATTTATTCCGAAGTGGTAGATAAGAAATAATTAAAGCATAACATGAATTTTATACCTTGACTATATGTAATTTTTCTACACTAGAAACACTAGGTGAATGCAAAAAAATGCACCCAGTTGAATATAGCTATGTAGAAATACACCAAACACATACATGCTCATCTCAAATATCTACCAGTTACCTCTGTTTACTACCTGTCTTTGAGACACTCATCCACATTTTTTTTTATTATTTCAAAATTTTTACAGGGGTACAAACATTTAGGTTACATACATTGCATTTGTACCACCTGAGTCAGAGCTACAAGTGGGCCCATCCCAGACTGTGCACACTGCACCCATTAGGTGTGAATTTACCCATCCCCTCCTCCCCTCCTCACTTGCCTGATCCCCAATGAATGTTATTAATACTTCCATATGAGCACATAAATATTGTTCAATTAGTACCGATTTGATGGTGAGTACATGTGGTGCTTGGTTTTCCATTCTTGTGATACTTCACGTAGTAGAATGGGTTCCAACTTCAACCAGGATAATACAAGAGGTGCCAGATCACCATTGTATTTTTGTATACTCCACGGTATACATACACCACATTTTATTAATCCACTCATGTATTGATAGGCACTTGAAGTGAAGCTCATTCACATCTGATGTTACAAACTTCCCTCCCATTTCAAAGTGTCATATTAATTGTAGTATTTATCTGTTTCTTAAGGGTTAACCTATTTTAAAATTTACTATTTCATGTTACAGCAGAATTAACCATATTACCAAGAGTAAAATGAACTCTACTGCATTTTATAATTGTTGTAGAGTTTTCACAGAGTAAAAGATATTGGAAATTGTACATGAGATTTGAAAAAAAAATGACGGTGCTTTTCTATAGGAAATTCCTTTAGTAATTATACTTTATAAAATTATTGTCATTAGTTCCTGACTATTCATATGCTTTCAAGTCTGTACAACCTATTGTCATCATGCAAGTATAAAAGGAATCTGAAATAGTAAAAAAGGATTCCCTCAAAAAAATATTTTCACAGATTGTTCGATCTTATTGAAGCAGAGCATATTTTCATGGAGATTTTGCCAGTGCAAAATCCTAAGAAAATCTCTGAATCCTCCAAAATAAAAATAAACATCTGTTCAAGAGATCTATTGTACAACATGCTGACTATAATTAATAGCAATATACTGTATTTTTGAAAAATGCTGAGAGTGGATATTAAGTATTCTCATGACAAAAATAACTATGTAAGGTAATACATGTATTAATTAGCAATACTTAGTCATTCCATAATGCATATGTATTTCAAAACATCATGTTGTACACGATAAATACATGCAATTTTATCAGAAAATTTTAAAAAAGTAAAACAATAAAAAATAAGCAAACCGAAAAGTTGAATTTTTAAATATTTATAGCAAATTCATCCACATACTACCCAATATTCTGAAATATTTTATATAAATCTTTAAGCCCTTACTCCTGTTTATTTATAATTTAAAGGTTAGCCATGATATTTGCCAGGCCAGCTATCAAACAAGGATTTAAAAGCATTTTTAGGGATTTTTTTAACTTAATATTTAAAAAGTGATTGAGGAATCACTTCTGAAATGATGTAGTAAGGACCTCCAATCTGCTCTGAAATAAAAGCAACAGGAATACTGGTAAAAATTATTAAAATCAACTTTTGTAGAACTCTGGAAACTGCTTACAACAATCTTTTTATTCAAACAAATAGCTGAATCTCAGTAAGAAAGTGAAATTTGTTTTTTTTATCTTACCCTAATCCCATCTGCTCTCTCCAGCTCTATGGGGTCCTTGAAAACCAGCAGTCTCACAACTATAGTAGCTCTGAAAACCAGTATAATAGCAGTTGTTGGAGGGTGGAGAGCAGGTTTAGACCTCTGCCAAAGCCCCATTCTCATGGAATTATCTGGTAGTTTGCTAAAAAGTTTCATTCTCAAGGCTTCTCTATTTGACTTGATTCAGAACTTGTTACATGCAGAAAACCCTGTACCAAAACATTTGTCAAAAATCACTGGTGATTGTTAAACATCACTGATGCATAAATACCACGCCTGTTGGGACTAACATGGGGCTGACCAAAACTTAAAAGGGAAAACTGAGGAATATAATGTCTGCAGAAGCTTTGAAAAGCTTTAACGCATCCCTGAGAATCTAGTCATGCCCAGGTGCAGAGCTTTGTGCACGCCACGAAAGACCTGTGAAGGTTCTAATGTCTTGTTTTTGGCTGGCATTGCAATTCCGTGCAAGCAGTAAGTGACTGTTGAGAAAGACCTGGAAACAGCTTACCTGAGCATTGAATGTGCATCACAACACATAGAGAGATGTTCAGAGAGGCTGAGAGACTTAATGTTTCACATTGTTTATGGAAATCCATGTCTAATCATTAGCAGGCCACAGAGCTAAGCTAAGAGAAAGATTTTAGTGACCACACATGGAAATGAATACAGATTTTACAGGATTAAGCCAGAAAAATTGCTAAATAAGCAATCATCACCAAAAGTGACAACAATGAGTCTCAACGACTACAACAACAAACCCCAGGGAGAGGGGCTCTGATTACATTGGTTAAAATGTTCAGATTTCAACAAAAAACTTTAAAATATGCAAAGAAACAGGAAAATATGACCCATACACAAGGAAAAAAAGTATAGTCAATAGAAACTATTCCCTAAGAAGTCTAGACATTTGACTTACTAGTATTTATATCAACTATTTTAAATATGTTCAAGGAACTAAAGAAAGGATTTCTAAAGGGCTAAAAGGAAGTATTAGAATATTATCTCACAAAATAGAGTTGATTAATAGGAGATATAAATTATTTTACAAAGAACCAAATAGAAATTCTGGAGTTTTAAAGTAAATTAACTGAGATAAAAAATTACTATACAAATTTTAGGATTAGGTGTCAATTTCTGTAAAAAAAAAGTAGCTGAGAACTTGATAGGAATTGAGTTTACATAGAGATAAGGATTAATCTGTATATAAAGAAGATAGACTAACGGCTGAGAAATATGTGAAAAAATGCTTGACATCTCTAATCATCAGGGAAATGCAAATCAAAACCCAATGAGATATCACTTATGACCAGTGAGACTGGCCTTTATCAGAAGTCCCAAAACAATAAATGTTGATGTGGATGCAGAGAGATAGGAACACTCATACACTGCTGGTAGGACTATTACAACCTCTGTGGAAAGTATATGGAGATACCTCAAAGAGCTACAAGTAGAATTACCATTTGATCCAGCAATCCCATTACTGGGCATCTATCCAAAGGAAAAAAAAGACATGTTTATAGCAGCACAACTCACAACTGCAAAGATGTGGAATCAACCCAAATGCCCATCAATACATGAGTGGATTAATAAAATGTGGTATATGTATGCCATGGAGCTCTACTCAGCCACAAAGAACAATTGTGATCTGGCTCCTTTGTATTATCCTGGATACAGCTGGAGCCCATTCTACTGAGTGAAGTATCACAAGAATGAAAAACAAGCACCAGATGAACTCACCATCAAATTCGTATTAACTGATCAACACTTAAATGCACATACTGTAATAACATTAATCGGATTTTGGGCAGGTGGGAGGGGGGAGGAGGGGAAGGGTACATTCACACCTAATGGGTGTGATGCGCACTGTCAAGGGGATGGACATGCTTGAAGCTCTGACTTGGGTGGGGCAAAGGCAATATATGTAACCTCAACATTTGTACTCCTGTAATATGCTGGAATTAAAAAAAAATTAAAAAAATAAAACAAAAAGGAGGAACCGTTTTCCACCATTCCTTGGCAAAAAGCAAAAAAAAAAAAAAAAAAAAAAATAGAGAGAGAGAGTAAAAGAAAAATTGATAAGATACCGTGTCAAAGGGTATGGCGATATAAGCTTCCCTATCAGCTATGAGTAGGCAAGTAGATTGCTACACATACCTGGAAAGTAACCTGGTAGTATCTATCAAACGCAAGTACCTTGAGCAGTACTACTTTTGTGAAACTATCCCACAACTAAAAGAATCAATATAATAAAACAAAGAACATACTTATACCAAAAAAAGTATTCAATGTTGATCTGAAATAAAACTTTTTCTGAGTGTCCTGCATTTTTTCTGAAAATGCTATCGTTGATGCGGATAAAAAATAAGCTTGACAACCAGTTGTAAAAATTTCTGTGTTTGCATGATGTGTACCAAATCATTGCTCTACAATGGCTTTTATATACATATATATATAATATATAATAAATTATATAGTTACATATTCATATATTTGTTAATATATTATATAATTTTTATATTATACATACATAATAAATTATATATAATTTATAATTATATATATGAGAACTTTCAACTTCACAAAAGAAGGGAAATACCATACAGTGAATTTTCAAATGGCTATTTCTACTATGACCTAAACTTTTAAAAATATAGAAACAGAGCAAACTTTTAAATTAAATCCACTCTTCATTCTTACATGGCCAGTACCAGTGATAGGAAGTAAGCCTTTAACCCTAACTTCAGGTTTTCCATAATGTTTTTTGAATACTATTTTGGACTTATTTTGAATAGAATGCATATAATTGGACATTTAGGGGGTGGAGACATTTATAGACACATTTTTTCATTATATGCAACACCAGGGAACATTGGATAATACTTTTCATCCTGAGGCCTTTTTCTAAACATTTGCTGTAATTGCAAATGTCTCATCTTTCTTTTAGCTCATTGCATATAATGATGGGCATTGCTCTGCTAATTAGTAGAATTATTTATCATGGACAATATAAAAATTGCCTTTTTGTTGTCTTTTGGGAATATTGGGAAATGACTGATATAGCAAGATTCACATTTGCCTACTAACTCTATTAACCCTCTAATTTTTCTTATGGAGCCATTAAAATATCACAATCCAAACAACTTGTATTTGTCTAGGCACAAGGGAAGCTATATGAATATTATTGAATTAGTAATAAGGTAATGCCTTTCAGCTATTTTCACTTTGAGATTCAATTTTATTAAGTGAATATAGGGAGAGACATATAGATCCATTTTGAAAAGTAAGTGTCTTACCTTTTCATACATTTTAAACTGGTGCAGTAAAGATAACTACAACTTTTTAGAGCATCATGGTATTGTTTAAACTGTTATTGGAGATTTGTAATTTAATTTGTGTAATTTTTATTTTATTTCAATTTACGTAACTGAAAGTGAATTTACCATGGAACTGAAACAATGAAAGTTGTTATAGGGGTCATCAAATCTATCATGTAACAAAACGTGTTTGCCAGAATTCTACTACTCAAATATTTTGACCATGGGACCTATTTATGAGCAATGTATGTTAAAATATTATTTAACAACTATACTAGAAGACATCCTTTGGTGAATATGAATTTAACCCAACTTTTTCTCCTATTCAGAATTGGTTGTAGTATTAACTATTTTATTTCTGTTAGTAATGCCACCATTTTTTTATTTCCTTAAGGTGGAATCTTTATGTTTTACTTACTAATGCAGAAAGACTAGTTCTTACAATCGCATTCTGTCCATTGATTAATTTTCCAATTCTATTGAGTCAATTTTGTAGAATATACACATACAAAAAGTCATAAAATTTTTTCTTTCAGTAAGAGCAGAATAGGTATCACACTCAGTGCAAGGTGCTAATTCTAGGGATAAAATTACCCACTATTAGTATTTGAGACTACACTAATAGGATGAAGGTATATATTACATCATCAAGAAACAACCAACATAAAAGGTAACCAATATAAATAAACTATATATTGTTGGATATATCAACCGAGAAATTAGAAGCATGATTATAAATGTTTATTCAACACTATCAGAGGGAGGGAGACCTTAGCTAACAAATACAAAGAGTGAAGGCCATGTTAAGCAAACTCTCTATTTTGAAGTTTCAGTTTCTACCACCACTTGGATATGTCTATTTCAGTCCTAACTTTACCAAATTTATGCCTGATTATTAATTGATTTCCCATGTATTTGGACTTGGAACTAGAACCCTAGTGCAATTACAAGGTTACGTACATTATTCATGGTGCTTCTCCTATCCATTGCAGCTGTTTTTTGTTTTTTGTTTGTTTGTTTTTTCTGGATCTTACATTGCTCTCCTGATTCTGTTTTTCAGGGCTTGATCTCTTTGGGTCTTGAAACTTCAAAACAATGACCAGATTACAGGAGGTGATAATCCTACCAATATGTCATTTAGGTCATGACAAGGCTGCCTTACTTCCCTACCAATGCTACTATACTACAGCAATCACTTGAGATTTTTTTTTTTTAACTCAAAATGGTCAAACTGTCATATACTACATGTATTTCAATTTTTCTCTTAAAAACAAAAAAGAATGAAAGAAAGAAATTAGAAACCAAACCAAATAATAACAACCAAAACCAACCAATTTATTGTTAGCTCTTTTAGGTCCTCATTATCTTATTGGTTTCTATTTTTGCATAAAGTATTACTCAAAACTCAGTGGCTTAAAAGAACATACATTTATTACTTCACACAATTTCCAAGGGCAGGACCCTTGGAGTGGCTCAGCTAGTTGGTTCTGGTTTAGAGTCACTCACCGGGTGGTAGTGAAAATATTGGTAGAGACTGTAGTCATCTGAAGGCTTCCCTAGGGGTGGAGAATATTCAAGAAGGCTCACTCCCACGACTGTTGGATAGAAGCTTCACTTTCTAGCCAGCAGTTGGCTGGAGACCTCAATTCCTTCCAATGTAAGCCCTTCCAAAGCATTGCTCAAGTCATGATAGCTAACTATCCCCAGAGCAAATGACTCAAAGAAAAGGAAATTTAGGCTCCACCTCACAAAGGGAGAAGTATTAAAGAAATCGTAAGCATATTTTAAAACCATTACACCCTCTAGAACTTGGAGTGCCACAGCAGACTCTTGGTAGCTCTCTGATCTTAGCTTTTCTTTTTAAAACTGGATTGATAGAGAGTAACCAAATTACCTTAATCATTTTCTTTTCTAATATTGCTTACCTGCTCACAGACTTACAAGTTTCCTGTAACTTGCATCAAGTTGACTTCAGTGTCTAATTTCTAATGCTGCCCATAACCTTTTTTTAAAGTGTAAGTACTAACTTATATCATGAACTGATTCTTGTTATAAAATCCCATTTTCCATTGAAACATTCTGGAATCCAGATAGGACAATTTCCATGAGGAACTGCAAAAATCATACTCTTCACCTTTTACAAAAATCATACTCTTCACCTTTTATCTTAATATCACACCCTTCCTTCCTTTCCCTTTCACACCTCAAATCTTCCTGTTCTTCCAGGACTAGCTCCATAAGAACTTATTTACCATTCCCTCACTGACCTCACTTATTGCCTCTCTCCTCTGAATCCACATTGCAGTTGCCACAAGTGCTGTTTTTTTTAGTATGGGATTGTTTCTTTTATGTTGCATTGTTCCCTCCAAGTGTATCATAGCTTCTCAAAGCGAGGAACCGTTCTTTATCCTTTTTAGTTTCCAGAGATCCTTACACGATTTGGGAAATATAAGAAGTACTCAACAAATTTTTGCTGTTTTATTTATCTTGAATGTAGGATTAAAGGGTGCTTTTGATAGACTTTATGTTATGATACTTAAAAATATAAGGAAAAAATCTTACTGTTCTTTCTATATATGTATTCCTTATTTTTTCTTTGCTTAATATAGAAATTCAAGCTGTCCATACAGAGGTTGTCTCATGATTCTAGATTTAGCTTAGCATTGGAAAATAACTTATGGTAGCAAAAAAATCTATTTCCAAGTATAAAATACACAATATTAGAATTTATCTTGTTTGTGATTAAACCAAAATAACTTTTTGTGGTATCAGTTTTCTTTTTCTTTATTTTTATTATTTATTTAGTTAGTTAGTTAGATATTTTTATGTTTTTATGTACCAATAAAACATCATTTGCAAAAATAGGCAACAGATCAAATTTGGCCCATAGGGCACATAATAAGTCCTTTCTGGAGGTCTGAATATATCATGGGCTATAATCCTTTTTTTTCTTTTTTGCAAATGTAAGCATGCTTTCTTTTTAAAAAATTTTTTTTATAGATTTAGGGGGTACAGTGTTGTTTTTTTTTATCTGTCTTTTTCTGATGGTTACAGGGCTTTATTTATTTTTTTATTTCAGAATATTATGGGGGTACAATTGTTTAGATTACATACATTGCAATTTTGTTACATGGATATATTGAATAGTGGTGAAGTGTGGGTTTTAGTGTACTCATCACCTGAATAGTATACATTGCACCTAATAGGCAATTGTTCATCTTTCACTCCCCTCCCAGCCTCCCATATTTTGGAATATTTAATGTCTATTATTTCACTTTGTATGTCCATGTGTACCCATTGTTTAGTTCTCACTTATAAGTGAGAACATACAGTATTTGACTTTCTATTTCTGAGTTATTTCACTTAGGATAACTGCCTCCAGTTCCATCAATGTTGCTACAAAAGATATGATTTCATTCTTCATATCACTGAATAGAATTCTGTGATATATATATATATATACACACACACACACACACATACATACATACGCACACACACACACCACATTTTCTTTATCTAATCATCAGTTGATGGACACTTAGATTTATTTCATGACTTAGCTATTATAAATACTGCTGAAATAAACATACGAGTGCAGGTGTCTTTTTTATATAATGATTTGTTTTCCTTTTGGTAGATACCCAGCACTGGGGTAGGTGAATTGAATGATAGTTCTAATTTTAGTTCTTTGAGGAATCTCCACACTGTTGTCCATAGAGGTTGTACTAATTTACATTCCCACCAACAGTGTATACATTTTCCATTTTCTCCATGTCCTGAGCAACATCTGTTGAATTTTGACTTTTTAATAATAGGCATTCTGACTGGTGTAAGATGGTATCTCATTGTGGTTTTAATTTTCATTTCTCTGATGATAGTGATGCTAAGCATTTTTCATATGTTTGTTGGCTGCCTGTATGTCTTCTTTTGAACAATGTCTGTTTCACCAGTCCTATTAACACAGTACTGGAAGTCTTAGGCAGAGCAATCAGGCAAGAGAAAGAAATGAGTCATGAAAATTGAAAAAAAGGAAGTTAAAATATCTCCGTTTGCTGACGATATGATCTTATACCTAGAAAACCCTAAAGACTCCTCCAAAAAAAAAAAAAATCCTAGATTCAATAAAATGACTTCAGTGAAGTCTCTGGATGCAGAATCAGCATACAAAATTAGAAGCATTTCTATATATCAATAACAATCAAGCTGAGAAACAAATCAAGAAGGCAATCCCATTTACAAAAGCTATAAAAATACCTAGGAATACTTTTAATCAAGGAGGTGAAAGATATCTACAAGAAGAACTATAAAACACTGATGAAAGAAATTAT
>RJWJ010025160.1:0-24164 GCA_004363605.1 Indri indri
AATATGCCTTTTATTTTTACTCTCTCCCAACCTCTCTCTCTTTCTGCCTCTCTCTCTCCCTCTCCTTTCTTTCTTTTGTCCTGTCCTCTCTTCCTCTTCTTCCCCTTCCCTCCTTTCCTTTTTCCTTTCCCTTTTCCTCCAGACCATTCCCTCTTTTTAACCAAAATCTGAATTGAATCCACCTGGAAGGGAAAAAAAATTTGTTGTATATCAAAAGATACCTTTCATCTTTTTTATTCTCTGTGAGCTTACTGAAGGCTTGAAGGGTAGAAGCAAAACCAGCAATTTCACACAGATAGTGATCATTCTGCATTCAGTTATTTGTGGATAAAGTCAAGGTTTATACAAATACACACACACAAATGTGTACGTGCTCTCACACTGAAATAATCAGATATCCACTCCCAAACTTCTGCCCCCAAAATTAAATAAGACGAAATACCAATTTTTTTCAATGACAAATTAAAGAACATTAAAGAAATGAAAATGCCCCTGATGCCCCTATGGATTAGCCAATACCTAATTCTACTTTCCGACTACTCAGTAGCAATACTCTAGTGCTTTCTCCTTCAATTCTCTACAATTACCATAACAAAGAGAAGGACAAGCTTTTCTTTTTTGAGAGCTTCTCCAAACCTTGTTTCTCCAGCTCTCAAGGTCAAATCCGCCCTCTGATTACAATACCTATTCTCATCTCTCTGAGATGGAAAAGACTTCATGAAGCTTTTGAGCATCAGAAAGCAGCACAATGCCAGCCTCTCTGCCAGAGGCATTTTGTGTTTTCAATATGCTCTCATATAGAGTGAATAGGCTTACGCTTTTGAACACTGGATGGAAGATCTCTTTATCCATCATTTTATGTAAAATACTTAATGACAATTGAAAATACAGATGGAGATATAAACTCTAACATTTATTTCACATTAAATTATTAACATAATTGGTAGAGGTCAATTGTGAAGGATAATGATAAGTTAAAATCTAATGTTGTTGACAACTCATTATGTGTCAAAACTCTTCTAATGCTTGACAAAAATATCCTTTTTAACATTGACAACAGCTCTAGGAGTGAGGCATTGTAAGAGAGGAATCTAGATTCTAATCTCGATGATTGTCTCTGTGTGATCCCATACAAGTCAGTTAACCTCTTTGGGCCTTAATTTCCCAATATATATTAGTTGTCTACTGATGCATTGTCTTAAAATGCAGGAGTTGAAGACAACAAACATTTAACATCTTGCATAGTTACTGGAGTCATGAATCCAGAACTGGCTTAGTTGGGTGGTTCTGGCTCAGGGGAGGGATATTAGCCAGGGCTGCAGATGTCTGAAGGTGTGATCTGGGTTGGGGAATCTGCTCATGAGCTCATTCACAGGGTGGTTGGAAGACTGGAGGCCTCTCAGTTCCTCTCAGTTCCTGGCCTTCTGGCCAGGGCCCTTCATGACAGGGCAGCTGACCTGCTCCACAATGAGTGATCCAAGGAGAGTGAATGAGACAGAATTCCCGGTGCCTTATAACCTGGTCTGCAAAGTTGCACTTCATCATTTCTCAGTAGCTTTTTTCTATTCAAAGAAGCAGGTCACTAAATGCAGCCCCCACCTAAGTAGAAATAAATTAGACCTTACTGTTGAGGAATGGTCTATCAAAGAATTGGATATGGGGACACATCTTTAAAACACCACACCATCTAAAAATTAATAAGGTGTGGGCCATGGGTGAGTTTGAGTGGGTCCTTGAAAACCCTCCAATTTTGCAAGAATTGATTTTAAACATATTTAAAGCCCACTAACCACTTCCTCCTCCTAGTGCTGGATCAGAATTCTGGCCTTCCCGACATGTCATACTGAAAATCGTAGAGCCAGCCTTACTTATAAAGATTATTACTCATAGTTATAGCACTAATAATATTTCATTAGTCGCTTAGTGAACTTTTATATATGTTTTCATCCATGTAACTACCACCTAGATCAAGTTAAAGAATATTTGCTATACCCCAGAAGGCTCTCTTAAGCCCCTTGCTGTAAGCCCCATCACTGTCTCCCAGAGATAACCACTCTTCTGATCTCTATCACCATAGATTAGTTTGCCTGTTTTTAAACTTCGTTTGTATAGAATCATACATTGAAAGTTTATTTCTCTGGCTTCTTTAGCTCAATACACCTTACTTGTAAGTGTATGAGCACTTATCCTGAGTCCAGACAGAAGATTATCTGATCAAAATAGAGCCTGCAAAGATGTTTGAAATCTTTATCACAAAAATTCACTTCCTAAGAGATCAGGTATTAATTCCTCTAAGTATTATGAAAAGTAGCAAATTTGGGAGCTAAAGTAAAACTCTGAATTTGTTTTCCAGATAAAGAACACTTTGTTTATATCAATTCATTAAACACATATGTCTATCCTTTCTATGTGCCAGGTGTTGGAATATATGATTGAAATACAAACATCAATAGGTGTATTTTCTGATCAAAAGCAGCTCTGGCCCACTGATTCAGGGAAGATCATAATAGAATGCTACGAGTACAGTTGTTCCTTGGCATCTGTGAGCCATTGGTTCCAGGACCCCCTGTGGATACCAAAATCTACAGGTGCTCTGGTCCCTGATATAAAATAGTGTAGTATTTGCTTCTAACCTACAAAACTCCAGTATACTTTAAACCATCTCTACATAACTTGTAATACCTAATACAATGTAAATGCTATATAAATAGTTTTTTAGGGTATAATGACAAGAAAATAGTTCATACATATTTAATATAGACACAACCGTACATTTTTCTTCTGAATGTTTTCAATTTGCAGTTGGTTGAATCCACAGATATAGAATTCACACATACAGAGAGCCAACTGTTCTACAATGGCAGTGAGCCTACCAAGAGCAGGGAACTTTGCTATCTGGAAGGGAGAGAGAGGTGATCTTTAAACTACGGCCTGAAGGCTCCAAGGAGTAACTAGGAATTTGATATTGAGACAAGGATTGTAGATAAGAGTTATACTAAAAGAAAAGATGTAGTACTATAAAAATTTGCTGAAAAAATAGGCATAGCATATTTGGGAGACGGCATAAATGGAAGGATGAAGGTTGAAGATCAGGCTGTAAAGGTGTCATGTCCAGATCATGAATCTCTGTACACACTATGGTTATAAGCTTATATTTTACCTTGTAGACTTTAAAAGCCTTTGGAACGGTTTAAGAAAGGAAATGCCATGGTCGGATTTGCATGAAAATAACTCCAGAAGCTATTAACATAATAAATTAGAAAAGGAAGAAAATGGGAGCTGGAGTTTGCAGATGACATTCTAGAGTCCCCACGTCTCCTGGCACTGTGCATATAATTGTGCTAGTTACAGGCACATGCATATGGAGATGGGAATGTGCTTTTTTCCTGAGCTGAGGTCCGTGACCCACATGGTTAGAAACCATTGCATTAAAGGATCATTAATGCAGATTGAGCTGAAAGATGGAGCTATATAAATCACTGTGTAACTAAGCCCAATAGTTGTTTTCCAAATAATCCAATTATTTTATAGTACTTAAATTGTATTTTGTTGCTACGCCAATAAACTGAGAAACTACATAAGGTAGGAATTTTACTTGTTTTTATTTAAATTCCTAAAATCTAGCACAATGCAGGGAGCATATTTTGCAGTCAGCATCTTGTTGAGTGAATGAAATTAGTAACCTGAAGTACAAACAGCTACTGCAGGATATGATGTTAATACTTTTTTCATAGTGTCACAGTAAGGGTTAAGGTAAAGAAAACTATATATATTGAATGTATTTGGTATTTCATGATACAGAATAGGTATTCAGTACATCTCAGTTGCTAACTGCATTAGGCTTGCCTTCAATAACACACATAAACTCCTGTCTGACAATATCTATGAGGAAATCATTAAATCCTAAATAAGGATCAGGGTAATAATTTGCCAAACATTGATTTTAAAAATGCTACCAATGATGGGAGCCTAAATTGCTGTCAGGAATACATGTTAGAAAGAAATTTTTTGATTAATTTTAATTAGCCTTTGATCTTCCCTTCACTGGCCTTTTATCCTCTCTATAATAAAAAAAATAATGAGGAAAAAATGAGTCGAGGTACTAAATCAAAATGAAGCAGCTATACAAAATTTTCTCTGGAGAATTTACCCACATCACGTAAATATTTCTGGTTCTAAGTATTATAAATGGTGTAAGTTCCTTTTCTACAAAACATTCTAAACAAAACAGTACCTAGAAGGTTTCCAAAGAAACTAAAAAAAAAAAAAAAAAAAATGGGAAAAAAATACACTAATATAACGCTGTTGGATAAAATGCAGGAAAGAAAATATTCCAAAGACTAAATGCAACAAACAGCAATAGGAAGTGTCTGGTGTGCGATCATCTCAGCGAGAGGAGGCCCACTCCCCACAGCCTGCCCTTCTTTCGCACTGGTTCTGGTGTTTGTAGAGAGAAGCCGACTCCTGGTTCTCAAGTCAGGCAGCAGAACCAGAGGAGCAGCCAGAGCGTCCTACACAGAGTTCATGCCCATCTCCATCTTCTTGCCGCTCATTTCCACAGTCTGTATTGAGATCCTTACCAGCTTACCAAAAAAAAAAAAAAAAAATGGAAATATGATCGTGGGCAATGAAATATCTTCCACATAAGGTATGATAATAATGATTTTTAGAAATGATTTGTGTCAAATAATGTGTTTTTTTTTAAAAAAAAGAATCAGCAGTAGTTTCATTCTCACTATGTATAATTCACATTTAAGGGATTCTTTTCTATAAAAAGAAAGAATATTACTTTAATAACCTCACAGTTCATCTCTTATTTTTAGGTGAATATGGAATAATTGTCTTCAAAAATGTTTGGATAAGGCAACTGACTTCCTAAAAATGAAAGGTGCCTGAGATCAGGGCAGGATAGTAAGGTAAAAATGGTCACATTGTCTGGATTATTTTGGCACAATGTGATTATGCTTAGTGATGTTCCTGAACCACCTCTGGGTTGTTGCTGCCAGGGAAAAATATTTACTTGTGTTTTGATACCTACTTTCCTATGGAACATGAATCTCTTTTAAGAAGTGACTTGAAGCAAAAGGTGTTTATAAATCCTCCTGTCCTACCCTAAATACATAAAACCTGGCATAAGATGGCAAAGCAAAGAGAACACAGACCCAGAGCAATTATTTTAGAGAGTCTGACGGTACCACTCAGCCGCATAGAAATCAATCAATAACAGCTTGGTAGTCTGAGGAAATGTGTGTGTGAAGCATCAGACTGAAGCCAGAACCAGTCTGTCCAGGGCTGACTGGGCAACAAAAATAAATATGGTCACCAAGAGGCTTTCACTGGATCCAATATCCTGTAGATACTATTTTAAAATGTCCTGGAGGTAGCTACTGCAGAGCCCTTATGAATGGGATTAGTGTCCTTAGAGGCCCAAGGGAGCTTGTTTGCCCCTCCCACCGTGTGAGGACACAGTAAGAAGCACTGCCTGTTAACGAGGAAGTCAGCCTTCATCAGACACCGAACCTGTCGGCCCTTGATCTTGGCCTTCCCAGCCTCCAGAGCTGTGAGAAATAAATTTCCATTGCTTACAAGCCACCCAGTCTAAGGTATTTTGTCACAGCAGCACAAACAGACTATGACAGAGGTCATTCATAAGTAGAAACTTTCTGACCTTTAAAGTCCTATTCCTTTGAAACATAAGCCTTCTCAATTCCCTTCAAATCAAACAACTCTCTGATAAGCCAAGCCTTGTGTAGTCACTGGGACACGACGTTTATCACAGTAACTTCAACTTCACAGCAAGTTTGCCTTCAATGAAAGTCCTGGCATCTGTGTGATTCTATGTATTTGAATCCCAAATATTTGGAATATAGAATAATGTCTCATTATTTATAGTCCTTGGGGCATCATTTTTCTCATGTTTTGCATCTGATGACTCCTCTTCATTGTTACTTATCTCCTCAAGGGGAATGTAATTTTTGTTAGAACTCAGTTTGGGCTGTAGTTGTTTTGTTTACTCTTTCAGTAACATGTGCCCCGGATGGTGCAAGTGTCCCCATAGAGTAATTGTAAGTTTCCTTTGCTGGAGCCCCAAGAATTTCATGCAGCTGGAGCCCATGTCTATATTATATTCTTAGCTTTGGCTGCTGTAGAGTAAATATGGGTCTCATTTCCATGCACAGCAGAAAGTAGGAAGTTTTAGCTTCTCATGAAAAATTTCTTCTTCACAAACAGTGAGGCAGATGATAAGCTTCTTTGTCATCTTCTACTTGTTGGCCAAATTCATCTTGGTTCTCTTTTATGGACTTGGGATATCCTTTGAAGGTCCCAAATAAGTTCCAGTTTTCTGCCTGCCCTTGGTGTAGAGCCGTGTGTCTTAACCTCTTTGGGATTTAGTATTCCAGCCATATATGACAATTTCTCAGGTGGGATACTTTTGACAGTGTAAGTGAAGTTATTAATAATTACTTTGATGTTAACCATTTACAACATCTGTTGATTTTTTTCTCATTGTCTTTAAACTCTTCTAGATGTTATTATTATTATCACTATTATATGATTATGATATAATATGATTATGATATGACATTATGGCATTATTATTATCAACATTATTATGATGTATTATTACTAGGTACATGTAAGTTCTGCCAGTCCTTGTTTCAGTTCTCTGAGCCATGATCCAACATTCTTTCCCTATCTATAATAATGGCCTTCCATTTATTTTATGCATTTTAGCTATTGAAACCAGTGCCTTTACAAAAGGAGTGACTATTACAGTAGAGGAATTAGGAGATAACCTTTAAGCAAATAAACTTTTACCAAGACTGTTAAAATCACACAACACAAGTAAAGGAGATAGTTGCTTATTTCACTTATGCAAAAATCTATCTCTAGATGCACTCACATTGTCTCTATTTTCTACAAATGAACAGCTTCTTGCTCATTCATCCATTACAACAACGTTTCTGGAAATATTTATCTGTTGCCTCAAATGTGTTATGCACTCCTGTAGGGGTTGGAAGCATAAAAATGAATAAAGTGAATAAGAGTATGTCCCTATTTTCAAGGAACTTATACATTAAGTGGCTCCGATGATCAAAGATAGCCATTAAGTCACAAGGAGGCAGGGATATTTTTACCTGGAGATGGAAGGGGCTCAAGAACTGGAACACAGGTGGGAGAAAATCAGGGTGACCAGCGATTGGAGGTGGAGAACAGAGAGGTGGATGTAACAGGTGTGAAACTGTGAAGGTGCCTATAGACAGAAGAGTTGTTGGAAATTGGTGCTCCAGGAAAAGAGACTGAAGCAAGGCTCAGCAAGAATCTAGATACTGAAAGTAACTAGGGACCGTACCACAGGAAGGTTTGGAAAGCAAGTAGCAGTGATGAGGCTAACGAAATGTCTTAAGCAGGGAATTGCATAGATTTTGTGTTTAGAACGAACGTCTGGCTTCTATGAAAATCAGTCCCTAGTATCTGACTTAGCAACATGTCTTAGTTCCTTTCCTCTTCTGGACTGCCATTTAGCATAAATTGAAGATAATTTAGCTGGAAGTAACCGGGATGGCCAATAGAGGTATTTTTTCTCCTTCACATTTCTACAGACAACTCCGAAACTAAAGCCTGCGGAAAAAGAATGTGGTGTTTATACGATCAGGTACTATTCACGAGAGCCCAACAGAGTCCGGTACTTGCTGGTACACGTTGGGGTCCAGAAGACTTCACATTGGCCAACTTCGAATCCTTGTCTTAAAACAGGAAAACCAGAATCTGAGCATGGAGCTTACATTTAGGAAACAGCAAAACTGTTCTTTACCTACTTGGGTCCAAGTTGTGGAAAAGGAGGAAGAGATAGGTAAGTTTTCTGCAAATTATTCTGCATGGGCTTTCAGATCTGTTTTAACAATTGAGGGATGATTTGTTGTTTCTTAAAGATCCATATTTCTAACACTTTATAATCAGACCCCCATAGCCTTCCTGTGGGGTATTTTTTGAGTAATGGATCAGTATATTTAAATTCATGACTTGAATGTCATGGCTTGGTATTTTGATTTTTCAATATAATATGTCACTGGAATGAGATAGCATTTGTGAAAATGGGTTCTTAGCTTCAATGCAATGTAAATATACACTATTAGGAATTTTTTCAATATAATGACTAATTTTTTCGATAGACCATGAGAGGTACATTATGCCTTTGATAAACTATGCTGAAATTATTAGTAGAACACTGAGTTGTAATGGCCCCCAGCTTAGTTATGTTAGCACAGCTTGTTTCTTAAGCATATCCTCGGTGAGATCCAATGTACAGAAATATATTTGCATGAGAAAAAAGTCTCTGCTGTGAGTCAGAAGGAAGATGTCATAAAAAAAGCAGTTATCTCCCCAGGCTCCTCATGGTCTGTTCTTCAAAGTCTCAGCTAGAGAAATAAGCAGGTTTAGATGGAGTTTGCCTCTTCTAACGCCCTAAACTATTATGCATTAGCCCAGCCACAAGAGAAGGTGAGAAACACGAAAGGAAACATGCTTCCTTGGAAAGTATCCATTTAGAAGTGATTGGCAATACTCTGATTGCTAGATTTTTCACACTTCTTGACAATCCAAAGACATTTCTTCACACCTCTTGCAGAAGTCAACCTGCAAAGCTGCTACACTTCATTTTGTGGTTCACATACCATCCGGCTGAGCGAGGCAACACTCAGGGGGAGCCTGCTGACATGGAAGTTGCTGAGAAACAAATAAAATGCTGTTAAAAATTGTGTGGATCCCAGGCCTGTACTTGGCGGCCCTCTCTGCTTCACAATGAGGTTTCCCATGCATTGGGTTGGCTTGGCGATAGGGTCCTTATTCTGGCAGTTGTAAGAATATCGAAAGTATACTTAACTCTGGCAGATTTTTTTTTTTTAACTAATGAACTTTATTTCTTTAGAGCAATTTTAGGTTCACAACAAAATTGAGGGGAAAGTTTAGAGAGTTCCTCTACTCCCCTTGTACCCGCATATGCACATATGAAGTTATTATGCAGTGTTTATCAATCATTTTATTTCTGTTATTCTTGTTTTACTAATGAGATTGCTAAGTTCCTTGGTTAGGAAGATTGTGCCTTGTCCTTTCAGCATCCCATACTTGGGAGGGATCTAATGCAGGTTGGTTGACTGGTCAAGACACAGGCCCTTGTGGCCTGTTGAGACCATGTCCTATGTGCAGATGCCTTATCACAGGAAGCCACTCAATATGGTGGAAATGGCACTGACTTTGGAGTCAGACTCATCTGGTTTGGATTCTGCCCTTTACGTTTATTAACAACTAAATTTACTCTTCAGCGTTTGTTTTGGCTTCCTGTAAAATAAGCAAAATGTTACTGCTTTTCATGAGCGTTATCAGAGAATGTGTCTACTGAGAATGTGTATGCACAGACTACCTAGTTTCTTACCTAGTGCAGATGGGTAAGTAACTTAGTGAACATCATTCTCCTCCTACTATTCTCTCTCACCCCTGACTTTACATAAGATCAGGGTTTTTTTTAATTAATTCTCTCTCAGAATTCATATACTTTTATCTTACTTGAGTACTAACTTAAATATATAAGTTGATAGCATTATCAAATGAAGCTAGGAGGAAAAAAAAAGGAAGATTGGTATGAAGAGATTGTAGGGAAAGTGGAAA
This sequence comes from Indri indri, assembly GCA_004363605.1. Classification (NCBI taxonomy): domain Eukaryota; kingdom Metazoa; phylum Chordata; class Mammalia; order Primates; family Indriidae; genus Indri; species Indri indri. Next base: position 9,667 of record RJWJ010025160.1, read on the forward strand.
TAGAAAATAGGAAGTAGAAATTCCAAGTTTCAGAAGATGAGAGATGCTCTTAGACACTCTAAAAAGAAGCTTTCAGAAGAATCATGTAGACCTCAGTAGCTTTACTACATTTCAACTTCTGTACTTGAATAGTGGCCCTTTGAAATTATTATGTAAGTGGCATGCCAATATGGTTCTTATATTCATAAAAAGGGAATTTCTCAACCTTAGCAAGAACCTGGTAATACCCCCATGCTAAACTCAGATGTCAAAAATATCTGTAGTTTTCAGACTCTTGGTTTAATGAGAAAAGTCCAAGTGAGGAGACCTGGGCTCTCATTTTGGTTCCTGTGTAACGTGTAATCTAATCCTGAGCCAGGCATTTGGCCTTTGAGGAAGCTGTATCATTTGGGCATCAGTAGGCATCATGGAGTTTTTCCTAGGATCGAGTATAAAGAACAGAAACACCTCACAAAGATTATTGTGCACAACATACCAGGGGCAATGGGCAGCTGCCTGCTTCAGGTTGCAGGAATGTATACACTCCAAGGAGTGAAGGAAAGCAAAATGGGGAAGAAATAGAGAACAAAGGGGAGTGAAAAGGGATAAAAGCTATCCTCCCTGTAATAAGAAGTCTAAGAGGAATGGTTTTAGAGAACACACAGTGTAAACTAATTCCAATTAGATCACAGCCGCTGAACAGCATTGTTTACACCAAAGACATTTTTTACCCTGGTTTTTGATGAAAAGGGGATTGGGAAGTTTCATTGCAAAATTAGGTTTGCTTTTAAGAACAATAAATTTATGAAATAGGCTACAAACATGTCTCGGGAAGCCTGGCACTATAATGGTAGCTGATTAAATACACTCAGTGACTTCCATTTGCGACAATCTGCCTCAGTAGGGAAAGGAATAATGTCACCGGAAAGACATTGAGCAGGCAGAAGGGATTGACTGGACCAGAATGATAAATGGGCGAGGAGGTTATATTACTTCTGAGAGCCAGAAAAACTGAGATTGCAATAGCTGAAGAAAAGACATTGAAGAGCAGAGATATGATTGAAGCTTTTAAGATGTTAAAAAGGATAGTAAAGGTCAAAATAGATAAGCTTTGTGAACGATAATGACAAACACTGAAATTTAAGAACACATTCTAAAAATAAACAGTGGATAGAAGGAGATTACTTTTTCTGTTGTTCAGTAAAACCCTGCATATTCTGTCCACTTCTAAATTATTTTTATTTTGTTGAACAATCATAGCACAGGAAGGCATGGACTCAAAAAACATCATGCATCGTTGCAAAGTAGATAGGGATTCAAACCAGAATTAAAATTGCAATTTACAAAATGTTCCTGAGGCTGCACATTTATTTCTTCAGAGAACCAATGGTAGAAACATGAATAATATGTGGATTTATTTAAAAGTCCTATGAACTTTGTTCCTCTAATGAAGTTTTGCATTTGCTTTGGCCAAGATTCATACAAGTATTACCTCCTGGGATTACTTTGAAGTTCATTTATCATCTTGGGAGATTCAGAGCCATGCAAGGGATTGGTGCAAATTAAAATTGCAAATGCTGTGAGGACATATTCATGGCATAGGCCTCAAACAAGTTTTAATTTGTTTGTTGGTTTGTTCCCCACCCTAGTCCAGACATCTTTATAATCTTTGACAAGTGACAATTTTTTCCAAGTTTCCCTGTTACTAAGCATGTCAATCTTTATGGACTCTGCCCAAACAAGATCCATTTCCAACTCTTCTCCTTTGCCTTGCTCAAGGCTTAATCTGCTGTCATTGTATGCCTCAGGTTTTCAGTTGTCTATTTTTGTCTCTGCAGGGGTCCCTTATATTCTAGCAGTTTAAACTCTCATTTAAAGAATGTTTGTGATATTTTATTTAGCATTTCTGGATTTGTCAAGCAGCCTTCCATATTTCTTAGAAACACAAGCTATTGAATGTCTGTGAATCTTTCAGTGAATAAAATAAATGGCAAGATAAAATTGATGTTTTTACTAAATTATGTGGATTGATTAGCAATGATGGATAATCTGCAAATGTCATTGCCCCAGATATGTATCCTTAAGATTTGAAAAATTCTTACAGTCACTTTAGGGATTTTCTTAGGGAAGGGAAGACCTCCATCTTCCTGCATCCTGATCAGTATGTACTGGTTTCCCATGGCTCTAACCATGGAGAGTTACTGTACATCCTGATGGCCTCTTTCTTCTGGTCCCATTTTCTTAGTCACTCATCTTCTGACCAATAATTCATAAGTGACTCAGAAATCCCAAATGTCATGGCCATGAAGAACTTCCTTCCAGCATTCCTCCTAAGGGCCCACTTTAAACCTCCAGAAAGTCACTGGAAAGGTATCTTTTTCTTCATCCCACCTAGTCTAGTCATCGGTGCCCTCTGGTAAGGAAGGCCAAATAATCTTCAGATGTATATAATTGTTTCAAAAAACTAACCCAGTCTCTCCTACATCTGTCACTTCCATTTCTCCCAGAAAGATCTTTGGAACTCAGCTCCCACTACCCTCTATAGACACTATTTCAGGTCAGGTGAGAATTTGTCCCAGTCTGCCTAGGATGATCCAGGCTTTTATTTGTGGTCCTGACATAATTATCAAAGTGCTTCCTTCCATTCTCAGAAGTGAACTACTGTGGACAATAAATAATATGGTCACCCTAGCTCTAGTCTAGTTCACATGCAGAGCCTGGCTTAGGAAGTGATACATTAATAACTGTCTCTGTCTTTACCCTTGAGCCAGTCCACTTTGGAGTGAAGCCATAGTCCTCTAACTTGCTGTGGCCCAGCACTGCCCGGCTTCACAATTCTCTCCACTCATCCATGGCTCCTTTGCTGCCATGCGAACCTCGATCTGAGAGACTACAGCAATTCCCAGATTTCCCTGCAGCCCCTAATCTATGCCTTTCCGCATCCGCATCCTGTCTGATTCAGGCCATGGGATTGGATTTTCACCTTGATTTTTAATCTTATGGTAGATCCGTTAACCTCCCTAATATTCTAATTTTTCTTCAATCCTGAAGTTGATTCTTAACCCCAGCCAGTGTCTCTCTTCCTGGGAGAGACTTTAATCCACAACTTGGCTGCACAGGAAAAATATCAACTCAGTCTTTCCCCCATCTCAGACTTTCACACTGAACCTCCATTTGAAATCACTCAGTGTCATTTGCTGAATCCAGTCTCCTAGAGGTACTCGTTGACTGGATCATGCCTGAGTTGGTTTTTTCTAATGGCTTTTGCATCAAACCCATCTTACCCTAAACCTTCCAAGTCAACCTCACTGGACTGCCTAGATTCCTTAGTCCTTGTTACATTTTATTTGACATCGATTTTTTTTTTTGGCTGCCGGCCCCGTGCAATCAATGATCCAATTTGCCAAATATAAGCTTGCCCGAATCTCAATACTATTTAAGCTAGGAATACATCTACAAACCAGTATGAAAAAAATATATATATATATCAGGAATTCAATTTGGTCATACAACAGTTTTGAAAAGATTGCTTTTGTTCCTTGTTGGTGTGCAACTTTCTGTAATCACTATTGTTTTCATGATAAATAATTGCTTAAATTCAATGTGGTTAAAAAACAATATTATTCAAAAATTACTGTTGAATCTCTGCTATGTGGTCTTGGGTTAGGCTCGATGAGGGATACAGAAATAAGCATGGCATATACTCCATCCCCTGCAGGGTCCAGTCTGGTAGAGAAGCTTACTAGTTTAGTATATTTTGCATATGTGAAGATGATCTTGCATGCACATGGAACAGATGCAGAGACGAATAAGAAAAATCCATCTGCCCAGGATTCTAATCACAAGAAAATGAGCCACACTGAAGGTTCAGAAAAAAATCACAGTAAAACCACAAACTTGTCAAAGGAGTTGTTTAATAGAGTGACAATACAAACCATCTCCCTTATGTTGATTAGTGGGGGAAAGAACAACCACAAAGCATAAATTCTCTGTGACGTCTGGTATCAGATGCAGTTAGGGGAAGAAACATAATAGTCAACCTCTAACTAAACAGAATGATAACTGTTCTTAAATAAATCTATTAATGAAACCGAAAGCTTTGAATGTTGAGATTTTAAAGGAGTTTTTTTCAGTGTTTCCCTATTTTTTAAATGGCTGAAAGGTAGTACATTTTCCTGAGTTTTAGGAGAGTGATTCTATTTTAAAATTTGAAGTCTTTTTAATTGGCAGGAGAAGAGCATAGTGAGGAGTGTGGGTCACAGAATCAGAGAATTCTGGAGTTTATTCCCAACTCTGTGACTCAAATTCCACAACTCATGCAAGATGACTGGCTAAACATAATTTTTCTTTCTTTCCATAGTCTTACCTCTTTTTTGAGCCTTGGGTTTCCTTACTCTGCCCATTCTGTTGACCTTACTCCTTCTTCCTTTCCTACACTGTTCTTACTAGTCTTTCCAGTTGGTGGGGAATAGGGGAAGAAACAATATAAAACAAAATGAAAAGTCTTCTCCCCATCCATTCAATTCTTAACCATTCTTCAAGGGCCAGCTCGCAAGGTATGCCTCATGAATATGTTAAAGGTATTTCATTAAAACTGATACTGGCTACAGACTTACTTAGGAAAATATTTGTTTGCTGTTTAATTGGCTTTGCGAAAGCTCAAAGGAGATGTTTGTAGAGGGGAGAAATATTGCTTTAGTTTGGCTTTATATAAACTTGGGAAGAAACAACCTGCCTCCTGAAGTACTATACAGACCACCAGGTCTCTCCTGCTTTTTTCATGCATAAAATTGCCAGATTCTTCTTTCAATTGTAGGCCCTAAGTATGCTATGCTACCCAATAGTCCATTAAAAATAATTCTTAAAATCCCATATTCTCTCCAAGTCTTCTTCAATTGATTAGAATTTTATATCTTTTCTTCTGAAATGTCTACTATAAACAAGAACTTTGCATTTTTCAAATTGTTCCTTTCTCACCTCACAGTCCTAAAATTGATTTTATTTCAATCTAAGTACAAAGAGAAGAGACTACAAATGATTAAGAAAAAAAGGGGAAAAACTTTGGAAACAAAATTACAGAATGACAGGAAAATGAAGCAGTTGTAGGACAAAGAATATCTATGACAGTTGATAAGTGTCAGAATTTCCTTGGAAGACATGAAAAAGAAGTCTTTCGTTAATTAACAAAAATCACTAAGTTGGCAGAGTTCGTTTTCTTCATGGTTCTATTTTCTATCTCAGTGGGCAATAATTATTCTTCAAATGGCCCTATTACTTTTATCTTAATAAAATTTGGTGATGATCACTAATGGAATTTGATGTATAGAGTAGTTCGTGGAAATGGTCTCCTTTCTTAGTATATGTGTTTAGCTGAACGAAATCTCTGAAATTGATACTACTACCTCCTTTGGTATCTATCATAGACTTACCTGACTATCAATCAAGAAGTTCCCTAAGGATGTAGAGAAGACATTTTCCAACTTTAATGTATCTCTCACACACCAAATTTTAATAGGATGTATTTAATTACCATTTATGTGGATATTCCCCATGTAACAACACAGATTATCGAATTCTGCCATCCCAGAAATAATTGCTAAGATAAAGCAAACAACAATTAAATTGAGGTGAAATAAAGTAATATCTCTGTTAATTATGAGGCTGATGTTCAATAGTATACTTGTCAAAATTCTGTTATCAGAATGAGATCATGTAAGAGGCGTTATAGTACATATCATAATATTCAAAAACACAGGATGTGGTTCTAAAATATAATATATATTAACCAAAATATTCTCAGAGATGTTAAAAGCCAAAGCTACGTCTCCATGAAGAGACGTAAGGAAATGCTAGGGATGCCTGCCATAAGGAACAGTCAACCCAAGACCAGAGAGGTAAATGGTATCGGGTGGGGGGTGGGTGTCGTCTACATTGACAGATTCCAGAAGAAATTTGCTGCGATCAGATGCAAGTATGCCCCGTGGCAACCCTTGAAATATGCCTTCAGCTCTTCTGGACCAACACAGGGCATGGTTTTAGGGAGAAATTGGATGTTGTACATTTCAGTATTTTTAAAATCAGATTTATCTTAGGAATTAGGAGAACTTCTAATGCCACTGCCTCTGTGGCAGAGGCTGTCGTTGTTCACCAAGTATTCATCCACATGCTCCCCCTACTTTCCTGGAAGTTAGGATGCCTACAGCTGGGTTCATGCCAATGGATTTAGTGGAAAGGATACAGCCACCCACGGGTCTGGCCTTTAAAAGCAACTCCTGTGGTCCTTCAGCTCTTTCTTCCCATGTATGGGGCCTTCCCTTAAGGCCATTCTTCAGATGGTACAGCCACAAGCGGATGAACCACCTGGCTCACTCACATGGAATTTACATCAATAAGAAATTAATCTTTAATTTGTTATGCCAGTGAGATTTTAGCATTTATTTGTTACCACAGCATTGCTTATTTCACTCCGAATAAAACATCAACTGACACCATAAGTGGGCAGCTATAGTATCTAAAATCTACAATAGGTGACATGGTTTCAGGGGCTGAGCAGCAGGGGATGAGGAAACTGTTACCACAGAAAAGAGAACGCAATGAAAATTCTATGCGGTGGCAAAACACTGGCAACATTGTTTCTTACAATATCTTGGAGGCGGATCACGTGAGAAATAAATATTAACTGCCTTTGAGATTTAAGGAATTTTTTCATTACCACAGCATAGATGAGCCTGATCTGACTAATTCTTAGCTGCTCAGCTGCTCCCCAATTTTCCCCACTAGTTTTTCAAGGTCTGTACTTCTTTTGACAGAGAACAGAAGTGGAGTTAAAGCTCTTAACATTCCAGCTGGAAGTACCAAATTATTGAAAAGCATTCATGGGTTCCATCAGTATTGTCAAAATACTTGATACTTGCTATCTCCAGGACTCTGCTAACAGGTGTGGGGGGAGGGGGGGATAAAAACCCGGCCCTCAAAAACGACAACTGGATAACTACAAAACAGCTAAACTTAATGAAATAACGAAAGCAGAAAGCACCACATGTCACAAATAGAGCAATACACACAAAATGCTATGGGAGGCAGAGGAGAAAGAAACTATTTTTAGGTGGGGATTTTGGAAATTCTTCACTGAGGAAGGAATATTTTAGGTGGCCTTGAATGGAATTGCCAGGGGTGTTGAGGGAAAGTTGAGGGTGGGTTTGAAGGAGAGCATTGCAGGAAAGAGTGAAGATATCACACAGAACAGCAACCAATGCTGTCCAATAGCATGCACAGGTGACTGATTTCATATCTCTTCCTATTTACTCCTGGAACAGTGATAAAGGACACAAGGGGATAAGACTACTACTCCTCAATCCAAAAGGTTCTCTCAATCACCTGGTTTCATAGTGGAAGGGTCTCTAATTATATACTGCATCATACAACTAAGCGCTAATTACAGAGTCTTTTTTTTTTCTCTGATAGGATTGTAAACTCATTGATAAGGGTCACATTTTTTCTCCTAAAGTTTCATAGCCTATTGGGCACAAGACAAATATTTGTTCTTGTCTGATTGACAAGATTTTCACAAGTGGTTCTAGAGTTTATTTTTATCCCACATTATTAGTGACCAGGAAACAAGATCTTTACCTCAACTGAGCACATGCCTCAATCCCACCAAGACTGATTGGATTAGATAGATCTATGGAGAAAGTGATCAACCTAACAATGGAAAATCCAGTGTGCTGGCAGAAATGTATAATAAAACAAATACATATTTATTTTGCCATTAATGTTATTTGATTAAAAAGTAATGTGATAGAGAAATAGTATATAAATGTTTTATACACACACACACATATGTACATATATATCTCCTAGCAACAGCTCTACAAACTTAGTCATTATGCTTTAGCAGATTGCTTTTAGGTCACTAATAACAGGAAAAGCACCACCATGTGCCACTGAAATTTCTCATCGGTGGATTTCATAGGACAAAAGACAATTTGAGATTCTGACCATATCAATTCTCTTTCCCCTATGTATAGATACCATTTATTGTGTATTTATTATGTGGCAGGCTTTGGGCTATGTTATATGCAGCATCTCATTTTATGTAACCCTCATAGTAGCATAATGAGATAAGAAACAGTGGTCACATTTGCTGATGTGTATACTGAGGATTAGAGACATAGCTGGCAGTGTCAAGATACATACTTAGAGCTGCTGTACTCTGAAGAACATAATTCAAGCAATCAAAGTTCAGCGTCCCAAATTATGATGTCACACAATATTCCTTGACAGCACATACTGTCACCTGTAGGTTTGGAAGAGAAAGAACAATGCTTATTGCTTTTAAGCTGTCATTTTTTGTTATTGTTCCAGTTGCTAAATAAAGATGTTTTGGTAGTCAAGAGAAATAATTTAATGAGATAAAGGTTATTTCCTAAGAAAAAGATATCAAATGGAACCTGGGAAACATCTAGATAATTTAATTGAAAACAATTAAAAGTTTCAAATGAGTACATTTTTGTAGCTTGGTCCATTTAGTTATTTTTTTAAGATTAATTTATTTTGAATGTATAAATATAATTCTTACATCATAAATTATTTCTTCCACAGACTTGAAATCTAAAGTTTCTTTCAATGGACTTAATAAAAGATATAGCCAGTACGATATTATTAGAAAATATATAAAAAACTATGCCAAATGAAAATACCATAGAGGAATCCAGCTAAAGAAAGGTTTTCGTACACAAGTCTAAGAAAAATTCTTCCTTGCTTCCACAACTTTGAATATGTAAGTCTTAGTTATTTTAATCAAAATTGGAATATCATATTTCCCAAGGTTATAAACTGCTGTACGTCTGTGTTACAGACACACACACAAACACTCACATTTAGCTATATTTTGTTTTCAAAGGACAATTTTGGTTATTCAAAGTACAAACATTTAAATCATTTAAAATTTCTTAGAAAATAGAAATATGCTTAGGTAGTCTTGATTCATGTCACCATTTTTTGGCACAAGGTCAATGGACATAGCATTTAAGTATTCTCTTAGATTATTATGTTTATCCGTCCATCTAACCACACATGCATTCAAATATAACTTTGATTTCAAGTATTTGCTTGAGTTTCTAGATATCTCTGTAAATAGTAAAAATAATATTTGCCTATTCACCCTAGGGTCTATATAAATGCTCTCACTATTTTGGTGGAAGATTTTACATCAATCCAAATTGATATTATTAAGTTAAGGGTAAATCTATTGCTAGAATTGTCTACCTAAAACAGAGTCACCCAGGCAGAATCAGAGATCAAAGGAAAAAATAATGTTAGCTATTATTAGATAAGGTTCCTATTATAATTGATAAGCTATAACTTTAAGCAGTATGTGGTAGAATACTTTGAGGCCTTTTCCAGCCTCTTTTTTTTTCCAGAAAGAGGCTATTTTTCTAAGGCAATGATAAAGTGATGCAGAGCATGTTTAAGTTTTAACTCTGAGCCAGATCTGATTCTATTTGAGAACATACCTTTATGTGACTTAATTTGTGAAGTAAAAAGATATTTCAAGGTGTTCTGAGAACTGCTTTGGGCATATCATAACCTAGGACCTACCCAGCTCTGGAAAGTGAGAAAAAATGGGAAATAATTCATCAAAAACAAATTTAAGCAAAGATGCCGCCCATTCAAAAGTGTAGAAATGAAGTTCTTAATTTAAATCTTGAAAAGATAGAAATACATCAAGTATAAATGTATGTTGGAAAAAAAAAAAAAGGAGGGAGAAAGACTTGAACAGAGACCATCAATGAGATGCAGTCTTATTTCTTGCTTTGCTTAGAGTCACTTGTATATTTAGGATTTTTGTTTGTTTGTTTGTTATTACAGAGAGAGAAAGAGCAAAGCAAACTGTATCTAGACATATAACCAGTCTTTTTTTAGTCTTTCTTTTGATAAGGGATTTGAAATATGGATGTGTTACTGTATTTCCGTTAAATTGTACTCTGCAACTTAATCTCCAATTTCATTAAACAGAATTTTGATTTCTTCTTTTAATGAGCTTAAGATTTTGCAAATTATGCACAGAATATCTAACTTTTTATAGTTTATGTTTTTATTTCTCATGATCTTTCTGCAAACCCAGCTTTCCTTCATGATCTTTCATGCTGGAACACCTCAGACTGACAGTTTTGGCTAGGGACATGCAATGTCTATAATTAAAACTTAAATAAGTCTTCTTTGTCACAAAAAAAAAAATATAATTTATAAAAATTGAGTCACAGTTATTTGCTTTCCAAAAGCCTATGTTTCTGAGTTGGTCCTAGGATATGAAACACCCAAAGCTAATTTTCAATTTGGTGGCTGTGTTCATAAATGTGAAATACGGGATGGCTGTGTATTTGACCTGTTTCTCATTCCAAAAATATATTACGAACATCCCCTATGGTGAAATATGAAACACAAATACATGAACCTGTTATAAAGAAAACTTTTTTTAAAGTTACGTTCTATTGAAGGACTTTCAGCATACAAATTTGAGAAAGAAGAAACAATGGAGTGCTATAATTATAACATTAATACTTTTTATTTTCCCCATTTCTTTCTATTACCACATAAAAATGCCTCTATTGCCCCATTACCTGTTTTTTTAATATATTTCTGATGTCTTTTGAAAACTTAGCAAAAAATATCTTTATATCAATGTCTAAATATTCCACCACAGGTTGAAAAGCAAAACTTTTTATTAAAAGGATGCAGGGTGAGCAACACTACACAGATGGCTTGAACAATATTTGTTATTGATTTTTTTAAAAATGGTGAACTAACAATAAATTTAAAAATGACTAACCAACTTGGGCAATGCAAGCTAAAGTGTTAATGCTCAAATCAGTTGCTTACCTCATTTGACAAGTTGAGTAAGTTACTGTGTTAATAGAGTAAAAGTGATTCTCTGTTAGGTCTAATAAAGAAACTTTGTATAAACCTTTCCATATATATATGGCAAAGATATAGAAAAATATCCACCAGTTTGAAGAAATTGACAAAATATAAAAGTGGCTTTAAATCGTAACAGGTTTTTATACCTGCCTTAATTTTAAAACAGTCCCATTCCACAGTTCATAAGAACCTACCCTGCACCAGGCCGTATGTGTCCTGGACGCAGTGGGGAAGGGAGAAGGCATATTCACGTAAGTGTAAGTGGTGTAGAAATAGAAGAAGAAAAGTGAAGAGACTATAATTTTTTACAATAAGTGAGTAAATAAAACATGACATTTTACTTGGGTCATGAAAGGTGAGTAGGAATTTTCTAGCTAAAAGAAGGAAAGGAGGGTGCTCTACACAAAGAGAAAGCATGGCCAAACAGCACAGAGGTTGGAAAACGTGCAGTATGTGGGAAATGCAAAGCAGGTTGACGGAACAGCAGCAAAAAGGGGATAAACAAATGGGAACTGGCACAAGGGAGGTGATCGATGGCCCCATTACAAGGCCTATAAATATCATATTACAGAGTTTGCATTATCTTCTGGGCAGTAACATGGGAACGTATGTAGTCGTATCAGCATTTAGAAAGAAAATTCTCATGAGACTGTGAAAATGAAATTGAAGGGGAAGAGATCTACCTGCCGAGGGTGAGGAGACCACAAAGCACGCATTTTCAGTAGACAGCCCAGGAGAATACAGCAGCGAAGGCAGCGTGAGGACAGGAGTCTGCAGGCCACAGGGCAGCAGGGGGAAGAGGGAAATGGATGGATTCACGACAGACCACAATGGTGGCTTGACCTCAACTCGGTGGCTTAGATACAGGAGTGGAAAAGGAAGGAAGGAGGGTGTGGATTCTGAAATGGATGTTCTATTAAGGAAATACACAATTGCTATTTCAATAGTTTTAACAGGTTTTAGAAAACATGGTATAAGACCTCAATTATTTTAGGGACTTCGAAAAAGTGTTAATAATTGTGGAGGAAATAAAATATATTCCCCTATTTAAGAAGAGACATATTTTCACTTCTGTCATTCTCCAAACAAGGTCCTATGTGTCGATTTGTAAATAGCTACACTCATTAGTAACTGGTCTATTTTTACAGAAGAACTTAGACATATTTTTTATATTCTGATTTTCCCCCATCTCCAAGCCCCCGTTCATTTCAAATCTATTTACTTTTTTCTTACCACATAAAATTTTCTATGTCCTGTATTACTTATTCATGTTTTTCTCTTTCTTAAAAAATAAATAAATAAGCCTCTTCCTTCTCCCTCTCTGCTCAGCCTCCCTGTAGGCCTGCACTGCAGTCTGCACGCACCGCTACTGCTTGGACGCTTCAGTGGCTATCTTCTCTGTGCAGACGTCAGCAGTTCCATGGCTTTCTGGATTCTTCCACATCCTTTAATTCTTGAATTTTCTGGTGTGTTTTTAGCTCACCAGACAGCGCATGCTGCTTTGTACTGGTGCTATTTCGTGCGTTCATTTATTGCACAAATCTCCATTGAGTGCCTTGTTCACAGAAGGCACTATTCTAGGAATTTTATGTGTCGTTCATCACTTTCATCTAAACCATAAGATCTTTGGGAGAAAAACTGGGTATAATTCATCTTTGTAGTCCCACCACAAACAAATTAGCAGAATCTTAATAAGTACTGACTCCATATATGTGTCCATGCATAAATATGTGGTGTGCTTGTGTATACATTAATGCATATATATGCATATATATAATTGTATTGCTATGTTTCTATATCTAAAAATGACAGAAAGAAGTGCTAATAAAATAAATTAATGATTAATCTTATGCTGAATTGTATAATTGTATACAAAATATATGTTCTGTCCTCCTTACATTCAAGTTTCATGTATAACTAATAACTAGCCTTTTGAGAATATCTGCCCATTATCAGATGAAATTTGCTCTATTCCATTGGTTTTCTTTTTTTTTGTCTCTGAAAGAACTGTTCATAGAATTATGCCACTTATTTTTTTTTTCAGAAATAGCACATAGGCATTGAAATGTCAAAGCAAATGGAAAAAGAAATTTCATTTTGACCGTGACAACAACAAAAAGATGAATAAATAAGTAAACATAGCTTTTTCTACAAAGTGAGAAAAACAAAGCCTCTATACGTGCACTGTGAGTAAAATTCTGCTGTTTATTATTATGTAAAAAGAGGAAATGGTGAGACTGAAGGTAAAATATTTTGTTCATATCTGAAAACACCATTGCCAGAGGGGTGAGGTGATGTGAGCGTGTTGACCTGCGAAAGACAGAACATCTCACCAGGAAGCAAAAATGTTAGTGCCTTTGAATCATCACAAAATTATCAGTCGTACTTGTTCTACCTCCTCCACACCCCCTGCACCACCCAGGCTAAATAGGTAGATATCATTTCACAAAATAAAACTTGCGATATGCTTTATGGATTAAACACTTACACACACACACACACACACACACACACACACACACGCACACAAAACAATGAAATGGACCAAAACAGGTGGTTTGAAGGGAATTATAGGAGCCCAGGTATAGTAAACATATATATCATATTTACTATATAGAGAGAGTTATTAACTAGTTGATTAACTGTGGCCTTGTCCCACACTAGCCGTGGTCAACAAGCTAGTGCCCCAATTTCTTTGATACATCCATAGACAAATCAGTGTCTACAAATGTTTTTCTCTTACGTACAGTTTTGATAATTGGAACATTACTAAATCATTTGCTGTAAAACATATGCTATCAACTGACTGGCATGGATTATGGTTAGAGTGTTCTCATTCCACAGCAGCAATTATCACACTCCTCTCCAGATTGCCATATCTTGATCGCCTTCCAATGTGTTCATCACGTGAGTCATCCAGACTAATTTCTCGAAGGGATGGCATTCACTACCACTCCTGCCCCTTCCAGAACCACAATGCTTACCAGTTAGGGTAAGCATTTATTTCCCAAAGTTTATATGCAAAAGCTCTTATTCCTTCAGTGTTTGGGGAGAAATACTTGTTAGTCTATTAAGTTTGGATATCGTCAGTGCTCAGAATATGATACTCCAAAGTACGGGTGCCCTCGCATGCCCAGTACTTTGAGCTGAAGAAGACTGGAGGCCTCAGAAGCAAGTCCTCTCTGACCTCTTTGACATCCCTTTCTCTCTCTCTCTTTTCTCCCCAAAGCAGTTCACAAAACTAGAATTCCTCTCCCCAAAGCACCCATAAAACCTAGAAAGATCATTCTTTAAATTTCACCTCCCCTCTAAGGTCCTCACGTTAAAAGTGTCCTTCTCCATACCCAGGGAGAATGAATGTCTTACAGAAAGACAGAAAAGAATATGGCCTTGCTAAATCCCCCCAGTTTATTGCCGTTAAATCATACTCAATCACATTTCTCCACAACCATCCAATTCTTTCATCAGACTTAACATAAAAATAGTTTTCTTGGGTCTTTATTTCTAAAGGCTCCCATGTCACAAAAAATTGTGATAAGTAGTTTTTTTTATTCTTTTCTCTTATTTATCTTTTGTTATGGAGGTGTCAGCCATGACCC